>BMAO01019577.1:0-22722 GCA_019973975.1 Trichonephila clavata | reverse complement strand
ATTTATGGAACAGTAAAGAAGAACAGAGAGAAAATACCTAAAGGTAATTCTTGCTTAAAGTTATGGCTCTGAAATGACAGGACAAAAAGTGTTTTTCTTATGAGAACTATTTATGATACAAGTTCACATTTGTTAGAATGCTAATCACACATATCTGTAAAGAAATCGGTTGTTGTATGTGATTATAATAACACAATGGGTGGTGTTGACTTGAGTGGCAAACAAATGTCTTTTTCAACTCTCAGAAAGCAACAGAAATAAAATATTATATGAAAATTTTTTAAACAATTCTTTCAATTTTTGAAGAATGCGTCATACTTCATAAATATACAAAAGACAGCCAAATGTGAGAGGTAAAGCTTCTGGAGTACTACAGCTCTTATTGAAAAAAGTATCACGGAAATGTGATAAATGATGTGGAAATTAATGAAAGAGTAAATAAGAATAAAAAGGAAAGGATAACAAATGTCCTTTTTCAACCACCTTTTCTTCTGCATTTGAATCAATTGATTGTCACAAAGCATTATTGAAGATCGCATTATTTAACAGAAAACGGTTATATTTGATAGTGATTAAGAACAGTGTTATACATAGATTTTTCTTCTGTAATAATTTCACAATAGCCATTCTCTTTCATGCTTTTTCCCCCCCCTTTAAGCCTGCTGTAGCCATGTGGGCAAGAGGGTTTCAGATTTGACGGTCTTTTTTTCCTTCTTGGGAATTTTTAGGAAATCCCCACAACAAAACAATCCTTCTTATAATTCCTGATAAAACTTTTCGAAAAATCGAAAATTTATTAATTATAGTTAAATTTGTTAATTATTTTTCAAAATCTCACCCAGCTATGCAATAATTGATGATCAATTTTCTGTTGGGTCAAATCACTGCCACATGGTCAAGCTATAAATCTCAATAGTTCAACAACCTAGAACTGAGTGGATCGCTTTCTCTAATTTTTTTATCTAGAATCAAAGTTTTCTTTTCTAGTTTCCATACTCTCTTCTGAGAGTTGGACAGCAATTTGTCTTCCTCACACAAAAGCCTTGTTACAATTATTTTAGTTTGTTGAATCAAGAGTTTTTATTAGGTAAATGTAAAAGACCTTCAATAACATAACACTTTTACAAAACTTAGTAAGGCAACATTGAATCTTTCACTAATTTTTTTGAAACCCCCCTCCCCCAGAGAACATTTTATATTCTTTCTAAATTCTAAATTATATTGATGTTCAACTCCCTACTAATGATAACAAATACTCCTTTGCCAGTTAGCGGTGGCTGTAGTAGTCTGCTGGTTATGGTAATTGTGCATTGGGTTTGAGCCCCAGAGCTATTGAAGACCCGTCATGCAGTAAAACAAGTAAAAAATAAGTCGAGACTCAAAGTCCTTCCGGTGGCATGGAGGGATAGTTTGAAGAGGAGGCATCATCATGTCGCTTTATAGAGCAGCATGAATATACAGTGAAAATCATTTAACACAAAATTGAGGGGGGAAATATTTTTTTGTGTTACATATATTAAGATGGAGAATCAAGCAGCCCACTTGGAAAGCAAAGAATTTTATTGTGAATTTTTTGTGATTAATAATTTGCCTCATAATCCAAAAATTAAAAGGGATGGTGGTGCTTCCCATATAGTGTGAGGTTTGTTGTTCAAAAAAAACTGAAAATGGGAAAAAAATTCACTATGAAACTTGCATTTGGTGTAAGGAATGTGAAGAAAAACTATGCCTTGAGCTTTACTATACTAAATGTAATTTACATAAATACACATTTTAATCAATACATGCATTTTTGCATTAATTTTTAATAAATAAGTCAAACTATAAAAATAATTTAAATTCAGAATTTTTCAATTTATGATATTATCAATATTTTAAAAAAGAATTTGAAACTGCTTTTCCAAATAAACTAAATTTTAAAGAAATATTTTTAAGCATTTTAATCTTCATTTCCTTTTTCAGTACTTATATATCTATAAAAGGAAGAGCCAATTTTAGTATTTTCATCAAACTGGTTGGAAAAAAATGTAAGAAAAAGTATAAAATCAAAATATCAAGAAAAGGCATAATCTTTACTTTATCAATAGTTTTGTTTGCCTTTTGTTTTTGAATACAATTTCACTTACTATGTTTTAACAAATGCAAACACACGATGTTTATACAGTTTAAATGAATTCAGTTTTAATTTTCATATATATGTAATAAAATTAATTGCTTCCACTAATATAGATATTATCTGTACAAGCTCATTAATATTTTTTACTATATATCATAATCAGGTAAGTTTTATAAGTAAATCAATTTTTTATCAGATATACAATGCACTGTGTGTAAAAGCTTAAAAAAATATTGTATTATTAAAGAGTAATGCAATCTTTTTAGCTGAATGAACTTATAAAGGACTTTTAATTTTGTACATAAAGTATTTTAGAGAATAAAAATGGTACAAAAAAAGGGAAAACCAAGAAAAAATAACATAGGGAAGAATTGCAAAAAACATTAAAAATTGTATTAGCATAATAAGATGTATGTACCATATATATTTATACTTAAAAAATCAGTACATCTGAAATGGCCAAAGAATGTAAAAACTAAACTTTTCAAATTAAAATTAAATGGAAAAGAAATAAGTTCACAAACCTATTTCATTACATTTATGTCTTTTCAGTGAAAAAGTGACAACTTCTTACCATTCAGTAATGACAGGATATAAAGCCTTGTTGTCCACTTTAAACCTTAAATAAAAGTATATAATTTACTTTTCATATGGAAAAAAAAATATTCAAAAAGTTATCGGAAAAGTAATTAGCTTTAAGTAGTAATTTTATTTCAAATAAGAAATCAGAAGCAAAATTTGAATGCAATTAATTATCCCACATAAAAATCTCTCTCTCTTGAATCTTTTACATGAGACTCTTAAAACTTTTCAGAAATAAAATTTTCCATAATTTACTATACATATTACCAAATTTACATATAAAATAATTTTTTTAAAAAAAGAAGAAAATTTCAAAACGAGATACATTTTTTTAAAAATATTTCCAGAATTAATTGTTATGCAAACTATAATTTTTTAATAAATTATTCTTTAACTTAAGTATGAGTATATAAAAATTTAGCTTTATTATACAGCAACTTTAAAGTAGTTAATAATAGAATTTGGCATAAAAATATGAGGAGAAAAAATTTTACTTACTCTCCAATTCCTTCAAATACTGCTTCACGAGTTTCTTTATCACTATCAGAATTTTTCCCATGCTAAAATATGAAGCATAAGTAAATTTGGAGAAAAATTTATTAAAATACCACAACAGAAATTCAACATTATATTTAATAATACCTATCAATGAAAAAAATGTTTTTTTAAGTTCTCACATTAGTTTTTGGATTTATACTCTATGTAAAAATGAATCAATATTAGAAAATTCTTCAAATTCTTTTTGAAACTAATGCATATTTAGAAAATTAGTTATCATTATATACATAAATGTGGAATAATTTTTTTAAAAAAAAGCAAACTATATATATATATATATATATATATGCATTCTCTAAATAAAACTTTTAATGTTAAGAACAGATACTAAAATTATACAAATACAAAATATTTCTAAATACATGATACTTATTAGTGAATATATAATATATACATTATTTGTTAGAAAATTTATCAGTACACAGTAATAGAACAAAAAGATTGCTTTAACCAAGGAGGAAATATTTTAAATCTGCATTTGTTATAAAAAAGTTTTGATTAGATTTTTTTTACAAAAAAGAAAAGCTAAAAAATAATATTAAAAAAACTGTTTACTTACTAATATGTATACTTACTAATGTCACATATACTTACTAATGTATGTTTATTGTATACTTACTAATGTCAAAAGTACTTCTGGTTGTAATGAACCCAACACACTTTTTATCTATAAAGAAAATCCCAGGTTGAGTTACTCAGTAATTTAAAACAATGCATTTTTTAAAAAGAAAAATAGGATAAATAATCATAAGAGGAGAAAAATTCATTATAACCATACTGCATGTTCATGAAAACAACAGAACATCAAATAGAAGTCCACTTACATCAGGAACATAATGTACTTCATCTACAGCATATCTTTTTTTAAAATATTCTAAGTCATGCAATCTGCAATAAAAATTAAAATATGTTGTGACAATACGTTTTTTTTCCAAATTAAGTTTAAAATTTTACATTAAAATGCATAACTTCTTATGGATGGACACTTTATAATTCTTCCTACATTTTAATATCTTTGGTAATTCTAAAGAACAATCAAAAACTCTAATAATTGAATTTTTTGTAAAATCCCTATGAGTGAGGAAACAAAAAAGATATGCACCACAATAACTTTTTTAATATTATGAAGCACAATTCATTTATGATTTAAAAAACTATACCATAGGGAAAAATGAAACTCAATGAGTCTAGAACTGCTTCATAATAATTTATATAAAGACAAAAACGACCACCAGGTAGCACAAATATTTACAGAATAAAAATTTAATCTCTCCTCCCTTAATTTCAACAGTTTTATTGCTTCTCATACTTTTCTTTCCCAGACGCATTAATTTATGAGAGGTTAAGTAAAGTTTACTTAATGTTTTTAAAAATAACAAGAGGGGAAAAAATATCTTTATATCATTTGCATATACATACCTGTATGTATGTGATTAAATAGATAACAAAAAGGAGAAAATGTTTTGATTTGTAAAAAAATTACACCCTCTAGACCAGCCCATATGGAAAGAAATGTTCTTCCTAAAAGAATTTCCCTTTAAATTTTACCAAAAGGAAAAATATGCTTCACACTTAAGATATTTTTTAAAAAGATGGTTCAAAACTATAAACAGCTTTTTACTATTTAGTGAAAATTATTTTTAAAAAAAAGTAATGAGATTTCAGATAAAATAAATCTAAATAGTCATTAAATAAAATTAATAAACTTATTTATATTTTACCTTCCCATCCAAATAGCATAGCATTCTGGCAATTTAGGAACAAATAAATGTGATCGGTTATTATGTACCTCAATGGCACCATAGCAATCAGGTTCTAAAATTCCAAAAGCCCAATGAAAATAGGATTCCTATAAGAAAAGTAACTTTATTATTGAATTTTAATCCTCTAATAATTTATTTAAACATTTTAAAAAGTTTTTTTAAATGAAATTGCCTAAATTTTATAAAAAATTCCGACATTGTAAAAAATTCAACACTATAACATTCCAAAATTGTAAAAATTTCAACGGTTCTCATTTATTACATTTCTATAAATAAATTACCATTTGATATATTTATAATTTACAAAAGTTTCAAACAACTTAGACTTTTGATTCTGTCCATTATATCATTACTTTGAACATTTTCTGTGAATTAAATTTTTAAACCTTAGAAACATGTTAAAACTTTATATTAAATTATGAGAATAAAATGAGCAAAAAAGTAAAATAATATTAATTTTAGAAGGAAAAACTCAATACATTACAGCAATTTTAATTGAAACTTTTAATTCCTTTTAATATTTGAATAATTTATTTTAATATTTGAATAAATCATCTCAAAGTCCACCTTCGCAAAAAAAAAAAAAAAAAAAAAAAAAAAAAGATTAACTTAGTTATTTATTGTAAAATCTTTGACACATACCTTCAAATTTGCTGATATCTAATCATTTGGAAATCACATGGATGATTTTAAAGAGATTGTGAAAAACTTCTAAAATATCTCAAAACAAAACACCACAAAAAATAAGCCCATTGAAAAATCTATATGGCAATTGCACAATTAAACAAACAATTCTTAAAACTTGTTTATGTTCAGATAGTAAATAGATAAGAGTTAGATTTCTGAAAGCATTAATTATTATCATTTTAATGGTAAAATCTGGGTGAAAAACTTTTAAATATCTGTGAATATCAGAATTGTAAAAAATATAAAAAAATTTACTTATAGATGAAATACAGAAGAAAAAATGCAGAAAAATATATATTTTCAGATAATTGGAAACTCTAAAAAAGTTTACTTTCTTAGAAGAGAATATAAATAAGGGAATATTGTGAGGAAGTTGTGTTTACAGTAATTAAGTCAAGTAGTTTGAATTTACAAGGGGCTTTAAGACTTCATAACTGATAACCTCATAAAATATTACAGATAGCATTCAAGTTAGTATCAGCAATAGTCCATATAAAAATTTAAAAATATTAAATACATTAAAAGGCCCTAATATTTCACATGATGTTAATTAGTGGAATTGAGACTTGAACCTATAATATAACTCTTGCACTTCTTAGCCTTTATCTGTATCTCTGTAGCCCAATGATTAAGGTACACAAGAGGAACAATTTTAAAAACATAGTTTACTGAGTAGTTTTTTTTCTAATCTATTTAATTGATTTAAAATGTGATGATCAGCTTGAGTGATTAGATTCATCAGTTCCAGGCTCTTTTTACAACACAAACGAATTTACAAGTAATTATCTACCAACAACGGCAAAAAATAAATGTTATCAGAAATATTTGGTAAAAACACTTCTGATGTCAGAAACCATATTCACTAGTAAGGTAAATTTAATTATTCTCTTCTTAACCGTCATTTTCATCTTTCATACTTTAAATTGATTGAAAGTCACATGAATACAATCTTGTTTAATCCAAATTAAAGAATAGGTTCTTTTATAGCAAAAATTATTTCACCCACATGCTTAAGTACTAGAAAAAGAAAATAAATTATAGTTTTAAAAAAACTAAAAAACATGCTTTCATGGTTAATTGAGCTAAAAAGTAAAAAAATAATTCTTAATATAAGACTAAAATGATTTATAAGAAAATTAATGTCATTCTGGTAAAAGTGTGGGGTGCTCGATATCAATTGTAATAATTTCTTACTAGTTCTATTCAGAAATGCAGAGTTAGTGTAAAAATGTATAACAAAGCACCCCAAACTTTTACCACAATGACATTAATTTTCTTGTTCATTATTTTATTCTTATATTAAGAATTATTTTTTACTTTTTATTTCGATTAACTATAAAAAAGTGTTTTTTAGTTTTTTTAAACTATAATTTATTTTTAATTTTTAGCTTGATCAACAATAAAAGCATGTTTTTTTAGTTTTTTTAAATTATCATTTATTTATTGATGAATTAGTCTTAAATGCGTCATTTTTTTAGAATCTTGAATACCCATTGGCATCGTATCAGTGCATCGATACAGCCTGATTTGCAAAATGCAAGATCAGCAAACTGAAGAAAATCTGGAAGGGCTAAGTTTGAAATATTTCATGCAGAAGATGTAAAAAAAGTAAATGATATTTTCCAATAAAAAAGAGCTCAATATTTTCTCTAGCCGCCCATCCGGTATAGTGGTCAGTGAAGCTGACTGTGGTGCCGTAGGGACTGGGTTCGAATCCCAGAGAAGGCATGGATGTTTGTGTTGTAATCCTTTCTTCTGTCTGTGTTGTATTCCCCCATGTTATACATTACGTGGTGCACGGGGTTCATAAATGTTAAACAAAAAAAATATTTTCTCTGAAACTTGAATCAGCATTATACATAGAAGTACATTTTTTGTATTAAGCATTATTTTTTCTAATACAAAGGTTGTATTTGTATTAACCGTGAGCATTTTCGCTTTAGAATTGTAACTTAATATCTTAGTCATCAAATCTGGAAATGGGAAATAGTCAATCCTGATGATCCTGATCAGGACAATGGAACAAAATTATTAAATTAATCTGACCTTTTAAAGTGGGTAAAAATGAGTTCAAAGATTCCGTTACTCACAAGTGAAGCTAATAAAAGTGTGTTTAAAAAAAAAACTGCCACCTAAAATACAAATTTTCTAAAAATAAGGCTTCCTGAATACCTAAAATGAAAAAAAAAAATCAAGAATGCACCATTATTAATATAAAACAAAAGTTTGAGCTATTTCTTTTTTTCTTTTACATTTGAGATATAAAAAAAAAATGGAAAAAATTTAATACATCAGAAGTATTCTCCTATTTGAAAATATATTCAATGTTATAAAAGTAA
The DNA here is from genome assembly GCA_019973975.1 of Trichonephila clavata. Classification (NCBI taxonomy): domain Eukaryota; kingdom Metazoa; phylum Arthropoda; class Arachnida; order Araneae; family Nephilidae; genus Trichonephila; species Trichonephila clavata. The sequence goes on along the minus strand of BMAO01019577.1, from coordinate 14,677 downwards.
TAATGAAATGAATTACAAAGCATAACTAATTAGTTCTTATTAATCAATTATTTTCACAAGATTTTGTTAAAAAATGACCATTTTGCTGAAAAACTGGGCTGTGTTAAAATTTTGAAATATAATAATCAATATTAAAAATTCATGAGTCTTTTCAGATAAACGATATCCAGATTCTGTAATGTAATTAAACTTTTTTTAATAAATATTAAAGAAAATATAGAGTGCTCTATTAGTTACTTACCTGTCTGAAAACTGGTTCTCTGTCTGAACAATACAAAGTAGTTGATTCACCACCTTGTAAAACAATAATGCTATGCTCTAAATCAGGATGTTTCTTTTTCAATTCATCACATACTCTTTTACGATTATCTGAATGCAGTTGCATTGGGATGTTGAATGTGTGTTCCCCCATACCAAAGGTAGGGCTATAAAAATAACAATAAGAAACAGATTAAATATACTTTTTAAAAAAATTCAAAACAAGAAATTTAAAAAAATAAACATATTTAAAGAACTATACTTTTAACGTGTTAGTTCAAGAAACAACACTGTTTAAAACCATTTTAAAAAGTACAATTTATTTACCCACTTTCAATTAGATAAAAAAAATCAACTAAACCAGGAGTACTTAAACTTTTTTCCCACCAGGTCACATTCATATGACAGGTATTTCATGTGGACCGCAACTTGAGAATAAAGGGAAAAAAGACTATAAGACCAAAGCAAAATTGATCAAAGTATTAAAACTTGATTTGAACCATATTAACCATTCAATCAAACACACAGAAAAAAAAATGTATGAATTTTTTTAGAGTTATAGGGCAGTTCTGATGTCCTTCCATCCACGAACAAGCCTATTGTTTACATTTTACTATAAAAAAAAGCAAATTGGTAGTAAAATTGATAGAACTTCCTGATAACCTTTTAGTATGTTGTTCTTAAATAATTGAATTTCTTAGGGCCATCACCGGCCACTCAGAAAAAGGTCGGTGGACCACAGGTTGAGTATCCTTGGACTAAATAAACAATTCTCTTAGATTCTACTTATATATAATGCTTTCAAAGTAAAGTAATCCTTATAGTAGAAATAAACTGTGAATTTTTTTATATATAATCAACTATAATTCTGATTTATGGCATATTTTATGTTGAAATTTTTTTAGTATTCCTTATTATTACATAAATGATTTAGAAATTCTGATGCCAATTAAAAAAAAATAGTATTTATGTGCTAACCCCATGCTTGCAATTTATCGGCAAAGATTTTATGAAATATGGTAAGCCATTTCATTCTCTGTACCTATAATCACAACCATACCTTTCAACCTATAATTTTACCAAAGAATGGTTAAAATTCACCAAAGGTTGCCATTGGCTTGGAATTAATATGTAAGTACCCTTATATGCAATAGAATAATTATATTGATTTATAAATAATTACATATTATGTGTGCTGCTATATAATATAATGTAATATATATATATTACATAAATAAAAATTATTATACAAGAGAAAAACTGGATTTCCCCCATATGATACATTCCATAAAATTACACAAACATATCTTTTATACAATGATATTTTGAAAAGCATCACTTTAAAACATTGGCATAATGGAGAATATTAGAGCCCCCCTGCAAAGTCAGGTTTTGAACCCCAAGCCAGATCTTACAAAGAGCACCTACTTGGCATCAGTCAGACTTTGGCAACCCTGTAATGCAGGGGTTGCGAGTGTGTATGTTATCCACTGCTTTAAAGGTCATTAAATATCTGACAGAATTAATTACCAACGGCATAGCAAGTTCTGAGTGGGCCCTGTGTCAAAATTCCTTGAAGACCCTTTTTTGGAAATGAGAATGTTACTAATGGGACTATTGATAACATTTTATTAACTTAAACATACATTGAGGCTTTTGTAGCTTGGGTACTCTGAAACATTGACACAGTTGTAGCTATGCCCCTGAGAATAGCTTTAAAAAATTATTTGTTTTACTTATGTATTTTTAAATTCTAAAAATACCTATTTTTTATATAAAAGTTTCTTTTTTTTTGTAAATATAATCTTTAGAAAATCAAAATACTTTTAACTCTCATAAAAGATACAGAAAAATGAATCGCTGGGTGGGTGAACAGAGTTCCTAGCTCTTCTGAGCTTTAACCTCCAATCGTTACGGTTTTGAATGACTATAACGTTTTGACTCTTGCCCTTTGTTAGACATACAGAAAAATAAATATTTTAGGCTTATTCAAAGTCACAATAAGAAAAAGAATTAAATAATTTTTCTTTTCTGTTTTTGAATAACAGATTTTTTTAAATAAATTAATTAAATTAAATTTTTATAAATTAAATTAGATTTTATAAATAAATTAAATTAATTTAGTTTTTTTAACTTTAACAAGTTTATTAACTATGTTAAAGTTTAAAAAGTAAGCAATTTCAGTTTTATAGAGTGCAAATGCATTTTATAAAATTTATTAGATCTCAGAAAGTATATACTTTTAACCTTTCTCAACAAAATTTATTATCATATGCTTTTTTTATGAAGTACAGATTTTTTCAAATATTAAAACTCTCTACTTTAAATTATCTGTTTTCATGAAATATTTTAGCTTGGAAGCCAATAAATGCTAAACATTATTTGGAATAAAGGTAAAATTTACAGTTTTTAAATGCAATGTAAAAAAATATTTATATCGTAATTGTTTAGCACAATATTAAATTTTTCTCTAAGTATTACATATTTCTACATAAGATTAAATACACAATTCTTGAAATAGATTGAATATCATTCAAATCACAGCTAGAAAATTTGCATTAAATAGCAAGCACCAAGAAATGCTGTATTAGCAAAGATTTGAAATTCAAAAAGTTCAGTAAAAAGTTTTTTTAAAAAAATAATCTATGGGAAAAGTTCAATTTTCTCATTTATTTGTTTAGTCTTATCTTATTTTGATAGCAAAGAAATCTGTCGCATATGTAGTGATAACAAAATGATAAAGAAAATTGTTTTAATTCACAATGTCACCTTCAACTTAAAAAATGGTGAAATTTTGATTATAAGTAATGAGATAATTTAAAATTTATCAGATATCAAATATTTATTCTTATCTATTTGAAACAAAAACGAAAAAATCATGGCTCAGAATGAAATTTTAAAACAAAGAATACAGAAATTTTAAAAGAAAAAAGTGACATTAGTGACAAAATACCAGTTACAATAAAATTAAATAAGTAACATTTTACAAGTACTTTTACAGTAATTAAATTTGACACATACACAGTGAAATAAAATATTTAAAAGGAACTAATTTATAATTTACAGTCTAATTTAGACAAGATTAAACTGGAAATATGAAAAGAAAAATAATTGATTAAACAAAACAAAAGTATGTTTTAATGTTTTTAAAATAAGAATAAATGAAAAATAATAAAATGAATCAAGATTAATTGAAATATAAGCAATAACTAAGAGACTCAAATTTAACTGTGTTCCATGTGCATTAATTTCGGTTTTTTTCTCTCTCCAAGTTAAAAAAGGTACAACAGCAAATAAATCTTATGAAATATAACCATACCTCAAAAAAGATAAAACATAATTCCAAGAAATACAAAATTTAAGATGAAAGAATATAAAATTTAAAACCTTTTTTAGTTTAAATAAAAGAAGGGAGAAAAAGGTTTCAAACAAAAAAAAGACCGAATAACTTTATAAAAGACTAAATATTATAAATTTAAAAAAAAATTATATGCCATTCACCCAAACTTGCAAAATATAACTGATCATTATTGATTGAATTAGCCATATAGATGGATAATGTAGCACATAGAATATAAAATTCTTTATGTCAAAGGAGAAATAAAGATAGAAAAAGATGGCATAAAATCAATAATGTACTTTATGTGAAAATAACGAAAATCTATCCTTAAAAGGTTTTTTTTAAGTTGATTGTTCCATCTACTTTGATTTCTTAAATTTTAAATCAAGCTAGTGCTACAATTATTATTTTGACATGGATGTCATTAAAGGAATAATTTTATCTTCTACATTCGTCATCACAGGTATTTTGAATACAACTGAGTTTAAGACGTAATAGTCCCCATAAAGGAATAGATACAATATTAAAGTAACTATTAATCGATTTTTAATAAAGACTATGACTCAAGAACACATTTCACTTTGATCCAGTATTTCATTCATTAACACCACAAAAAAGTATGTTTAATGAATAAAACATTTGACATATTTTGATTTATAAGTGGAAGGTAGTCTAGATGTAGAAAAACTATCATTGATATTATATGATTACAGAATGATAAAACATTTCGAAATTTATATAAACTGCAAAGCAATTTTAAGTGAATGCAACGAAATTCTTTTAAAATAAATTTATTTTTGCAGTCTAGTTGAAGAATATTAGCAGATTAAATGCATTAACATTTGAAATTAGATGAAAGTATAATTTTTTGGAATCTAAAGTTGTGTTTTGTAAAAAGTGTAAGATTGAATTAATTTAAAAATGCAGAATACTTTTTTTCTTACCCTATTTCCTGAACTGAATCCATTTTTTTCCGAAATTAAAATACGATTCCTCTGTCAATTAATTTTGTTTGCATACAATAACCAAACGTCACACGATCCTGACTAATAAACTTATTGTTTCACTTCTGTTTTTATTGCATGACGTTAAATAGAGAGAACTTTTTCAGTTACTCACGACTTGGGTGTTCCTTTTCGGCACGGTCAAAGGAAAAGAGGTTGCTTGTCATTGGTAGATGTGCAATGACGTCATTATTCTGGGTTGCCTGGTTTGGCGTTATAGCATTTTTCTATGCCCTAGTGGTTCATTGAAACAAGAGATTTTTCTCCATTTGGGAGATTGTTTTTCAGGCAGTTTTTTCTTCCATGTCTTGAGTATAATAGTGAAATTCCCTTACGTATCTAATTTTCACTGTAAAAAATAAAAATCTGTTTTTTTTTTCATTCACCTAAATCAAAATTTTTAGTGAATTTAATTTTGCAGAAGAAATATATATTTGAGCTTAGTAAATAAGAAACTTAATTACAAATAAAAAAAGATTGTTATATAATTTTTTAATAACCCGTTTACTGTGATTAATAATACTTTGAAAATGAATTACGTATTTCGACTTTTATCCTTATGTAAGATATAAAAAGGTTAATTACAAGCAGAGAAAATTGATGTTTTTTATAATATATATTGGTATATTAAAGCACATTTTGTAGATGAAAGTACTTTAATTAAATCTGTTCATGGTAAGTGTTATTTTAAAATGTGAAAATATTATCTTAATTTCTGTTATGTAATCAGGTGATTTTTTTTTATGTGTGAAAGACATATTTATTGACATTTTAAACTGATTTGTCCAATAATCTATTTCCTTTTTATTTTTAGAATTAAATTTACTACAAATTTTTAGCTATTATAAACTAAACTATAAATAAAGCCTATGCTTAAATTTTTATTTTCTATCTTTAGTAAAATACTATGAATAAAGTGATTCCTGGCAGTTGCATAAAAATCATATACTGATACTTTTTTTCCATACATTTTTAATGCGTTCTTCTGTAGCATATGGTAAATGATTATTGTTGATTTATAAATGTGTGTGTGTGTGGAGTAGTTCTATTTTGTTTAATGGAAGAAAAATAAAAACATGGAAGAGGGAGAGAGAGAGAGTTACAGATTTTTATTCCTTTTTTATATTTGAATAATCAGACAACCTGATCATACTTCTAATCAGAAATTCCATTATAAGAGGAGTACAGAAGGATGGGATGCAAACCCCACCCAAAGACGAATAAATTTTTAATTTTAGCATGAAGAGATTAAGTCTTGGTGTTTTCGTCTATGTTTTTTTTTTAAAATATAACCCCCGTAATAAAAATAATCTGTGTACACTACTTCCCATTATTATATATATATATTCTTTTATGCGTATATATATGTATAAAAGAATTAAAACTCTACTTTTCGTTCTCATAAAAGTGAACATTTCAAATCAATAAATACTATAGTGTTGTATTCAAATCATGGAATTCCTGATAAAGCCATGCAAAAAAAAAAAAAAGGTGCAATCTTGATCTACTTGATAGAATGTGTAATATGTTTATTAACACATAGTGGTAAGATTGGCCTAAGTTATAAGAAAACAAATATATATATATTTATATTTATGTTTTTCTTCTATTTGTAAATTGAAATGAGGATGCTGTTATTTTTTTTCTTACCTAAGAGGGACCAAGATAACCCAACAAAAGTTTAAGGCTTCAGAACAAGATTCCCCTAAAACGTTATTAAATCTTATTAATCTTACTCAATCGATACATAGGTTGCATTTTTAATAATTGATTGAAAGGTTATATTTATCACATTTAGAAGCAACGCAAAGACTTAATTTTTAACCACAGGTTGATGACAAGAACGACACCTGAGATAACACTTCTCTCTAATAGCTTTGATACCAAATTCAAACTAACCATTTGAACTATCATTAACCCATTAAGGATCCAAGTTTAAATTATTTTTCTTCAAAATATGAAAATAAAATTAATATACAATCAACAATTAAAGTACGAAAAAAAATTAAAATTTTACTTTAACTGAAAAATAACCAAAAAAATGTTTTAAAAATTAAAAATTTAATTTTCCGTTTTCGCAAAGCCGGTCTCCTATATGGGTTGTTAATACAAAGATTTTAAACTTTCCCAAAGAAATATAAAACGCTGGAAAGCATTGTAAATTTCGACACTCTTAATGTAAACATCCAAAGAGAACCTTCAGCTCGTAAAGCCTTTTCGGCTTGTCATTTTGCTCATAAACACTGTATCCCTCCCCCCCCCGTCCCACAGGAAACGAGGGGGGAAGGGGAGAGAATGTTCTTTACTCAGACTTCGCGGAATCTTGGACAATGGTAAAGAGATGGTATCTGTTTTTTCTTGAAGACGGAGAGGCAGAACCATATGTCTAAGGCAGGGGTGACCAACCTTTTTGGGAAGAGTGCCACTATATGATTAAAAGTTAGGTGGGCCACTTGCAGGGCCGCCGCGTGGGTATTAAGCGCCCTTGTTCAAGTTGAAATTCGGCGCCCCTTTATGGGGTTCTGTTGCGCTCTTATAAAGTGCTGCAAATAAAATGTGAAATACTCATTTATAGTATTCGAAATTTGACTTTCGAACTGAAAAGCTTTAAAATTATAATATTAAAACACGTTTGTCTTATTATTTCTTTTTTTTTTTAATTATTACATAAATTTTAAAAAACAAAGCAAAAATGATATAAAATTTTTAAAGTAAAATATAAAAATTAGAAAATATATTCAAATATTGATTCTCCTAGCTTTGCTCCTATCAATTCCTTTATAAATCCATAATTTCCTCCAAAATTTCGCTCTCTATGGATATAATTGACATGTCCGATAATCTCTCCTGCGCCATAGTAGATCGCATGTAGTTTTTTTTTTAATTTTAAGCTTTGAAAAACTTCGTTCTCCAGAAGCCACCGAAACTGGCAGGGTTAAAGAAATCCGTAAATCTATTGCAATATTTAGAAATGTACCGATAAGATTGTTTTCATAAATATAATTCAAAACATCAATAGGTGACATATCCTCTTTGGTAAAACATAGCAAAGATTTTATTTTTTCAAAAAAATTTAATCCATCAATGTCCTTCTCATTAACATTTTTAGTATCCGTTAATTTTTTTGAGAACATGTTTCTAAAAAAATATTTATTGCACTAAATAAAAAAAAAAATTTAATTTTCATTTCATTTACAAAATGTATGGTATGACTTTCTTTCAATATACTATTTGAAAGTCGAAAGCCCATTTATGTCATTTGCAACTAAATAAAAATTCAGGTAAAGAAGCTAATTTAACTAAAAACTTAGAAACAATATTTTTTTTCAGAAAAATTATTTTTCTGAATTTAGTGTGAAATTTTTTCTTCTTTCTGCTGATTCAAAATATTTAAGTAAATTAAACCAATATTAATACAAATTACTGAAAGGCATTTGTTATAAGCAATTGAAATATTGAAAACACACACTTCTCAGGTACATAATAATTATAAACATTTAATGAAAAAGCTATAATTATTAGAATTTTTTTTATTATTTGGAAATTGAAATTGTACATCAGAAATAGATATATCAAATTCTGCCCAATTAAAGGTAAGATTTATCTGGGATTTATAGAGATAAATAAAAAGGTGCTTTTTGAATTATTTTGTTAAGAAAGATAAAAGTTTTTCTTAATTTGTTAGACTGGACGTTACTAACCGAGGAGGTTTAAGGTAAAACCTAACTAAATTTATTATAGTTATTAACAATTTGTAACTAAAGCGTCATAAAAGCCTTTGTTTTTACTCTCTTATTCTATGTAACAGGTACTAAATTTTAACTTTTATCTAATAAATGTTTAAAATTAACATGTATTTTTTAGTTTTTCATACAACACTTCACTACAGATAGAAAAGTAAGAGTGTTTTTAAAATAGCAGCAGCTACCACAGTATACCAACTATCCAAAACACATTTGAAGTTCATGAATTTGCAAAAATTCAATATTAAGTAAGCAAGGACCCAGATCGAAAAACATGACAAGTTTGAGATCCTCTGTTCTAAGCTATGGTGCTGACGCGTACTGTTTTTTATTTCATAACTCAATACAAATGTTATTTAAACTCTACAAAATATATATTGTGCTACAGGTACTCAGCTACTCTCTTCTATAAACTTGCAAATTTTCTGCCTGTAAATTAATGTTTACATAGAAATTTTTAATAATTACAAAACAACCTGATTACTGTGAATATTTAAAACAAATTCTGATTACAATTCATTAAAATTCCCTTCAGTTTAATTGTTAGAGGAATATCTAAAATTTTAATTTTACAATTTCTTTGTCATTTGGTTGAATTGTTTGGCAATGTTTGTAGGTTACTGCATAAAAAATTTACAAATTTAATGAAAATTTTTGCAATAATACTTATGTAAGAATATTTTTTGATCTTTGTATGTTTGAAAAGTTACATCGTATGCATACCTTACAAAAGATAGTATCATTTTTTAAGAACTGTTATTTAACTCTTTTTTTAAAAAAAAATAATATTGTGCAGATATAATGCTTGACATGAATTTTTTTTCGTAAAAGTTAATGTACATCACGTACTGTTCCATAACATACATAAAGCTCATTAACAATTTTTTGTAGTTTTTTCTTTTTTGTTTTATATTTGCTTATATTTAAGATATTAAAATTGTAGAATGTTCGAAGAACTGTTGTATATCAGTTGATTTTTTTTCCAATGATACTCTACAGCTATGAAAAAATAAAATATCGTGTACATAAAATAAAAAATTCTCAAAAATGAAAAAAAACTTCCCCCCCCCCCTTTTTTTTGTGATCTGATGTAAATTTCAAATGCTTTACGATATGAGTAGGGTATTCCAGAGTAATACATTTCTCAAAAAGTAAGAATAATTTTAACACAAATGTGTGTATTTCAGTAACCAAATGTTCAGTGAATAATCTGGTTATGATAAATTTGAATTTTTAAATCTTTGTAGGATACAAGACATATACAGAGTTAAATTCAGAATATGATGAATTGTGCAAATATAAATCACATCACAAACGTTGTACAAAAAGGTAAATGAAATTTTCAACAAAGAATAATTCTACAAAATTAAGACAAAAAATTTCATATTAACCAGCCTTTCTATCATGTACACATGTTGTAAACATTAATTTACAATCAACTTTTGTTTCCTAATTTATTATGAAAGCAAATCGTTCTGTTTCTGAAAGATAGTTTTCTGTAGTATCACTTGAATCAAAAATATTTTACTGCATTTATTTTCATTATTTTTTTATAAAGAAAAATTTAGAGAATTTATAAAGTAAAGTGAATTCTAGACTGGAACAACGAAAAGAATTTAGGTAAAATCCCTACAAATTTGAAATTACTTTCAACTGAATTGCGACGATTACAGTTATGTTGCAACATTTTATATTTATATCTTAAATTTGGAAGAAATCGCAAATTCGACTGCCCTTGTGTATAGATATCCTGCTTAGAATCTAAAGGAATTCATGATATCAAAAAGAGATACCAATTCATGATACAAATCATTCCCAATTTCTGTTGTTACATGTTACAAATTCTTAGATTTTGAACACGTTCCGTATAATAGCGCGAACTCCACACGGAACGTGTTTTTATTGTTGATATCGAAAATCAAATTTTGTTTTACACAGACGAAAACAATCCGCAGAAACGAAAACAAAATTAAATTAAAATATAAAAAAATAGAATCTTGTTTTATTGCTAAGAAATATAAAACATGCAGAATTGCAACTTTTTTATCAACAACTTTTATGTAAGTAACATTAAATTAAAAAAACTATAGGTACTATAAATTTTGGCGCCCCCTGCCCCAGGCGCCCTTGTGCGGTGAACAATTTTGCCGCCCCCACGCGGCGACCCTGGCCACTTGTAACTTTTCCAACAAACAAAACAACAGGAAAAGGTGAAAAAATGTTACTTGTAGGCTTATTATGGAATTTTTACGCAAATAGTGCATTTTTATGTAAATCTAAGAGTGGAATTCAAAGATAATATAATAAATAAGACAAAAGTACAAACTTAAGTTTTATAGTTAATTAACTTTTTACAGGTTCACAAATTAATTAGGTTAGCTATAAAAAATAAGTAATTTGAGACATCTAGTTCTAAATAATTACTAAGCAGTCAGTACTTTTTCAAAGTGGCATTTGAATTTGTAGTCTTTTTTTTTATAACCAACTCATTAATATTAAGATTAGTATTAGGAGATGCTAACAAAATTATGTTGTTTTTTAGGTGTATATCAGTAAATGTTGAGTTATATTTTGATTTTATTATATTCATAACAAAAAACATTTGTTCAAAACATATTGATCCAAACCTACAACAATATCTGACAGCCAAATCGAGTAAATTTGGAAATTGCTTGCTCGTACAACTTTTCAAAATTTAACATAATTCGGATTCTTTGCAGTTCAAATAAGTTCCTTATATTTTTGCTTTTTTATGTAGTATAGAGCTGTAGATCAATATTTCCGACTTGGATTTCAGGTGGGTAACAATAAACGTTTTGCCGAGAAATCATGGAAAAAAATGTATGAAAATATCAAATTATTTTTATGGTTTTTTTTTTTTTTACTACTGTCTTGAAAGTCATTAAACCTAGCACTGAATGAATATTGCAAAATGGATATTAAACTTTTAAAACTATCGTAACTCGAGGCATTATTAACTTTAATTGATAGTTCGTGCATTAAAGTGAAATTGTTAATCTTTATCTCCAAAATCGAGAAGAAAAGAAGATACATGATCAATTAGAGTAGGAAAGTGTACTCTTTTCATTGTAGTCATAAATTTAAATGCCTCATTGTATTGGCAAGCAAAGCTAAATCTCAAACTCAATCTGCATTCTTGAGTATCAAACACTCACTGGGTAGTTCTCATTGTTTTCTTCCAGATATTTTAAAACATGCTCCATCAAATTCCAAAATCTCACGAATGCACTTCCTTTGAAAAGCCTACTCGCACAACAATGAAGGAGTATTTTCTACTTTATAATTTTCTACTGTAATTCAATTAAGTGTATTTAAAATAAATTTTGATATCTTTTTTTTGTCTGGGACAACCGCATTTCAATAAAACTGTAGTTGTTGACGATGATGAATGCCCAGAGGAACCGAGCTCACCCGAAGAGGGTTTTAGAGCTACAACCGATCCCTCGGGAAACAACCACCCTCACGTCCAATTTTTATTGTAAAAAAAAAATCAAAGTTTGCATTTTAAACAATTCCAACTTTTTTACAAATACAAAATAAATAATAAAATTATACAAAACAAATGCACCATAGAAAAAAAAAAAAACAGGAAGCATAAATAATTACATTAAAAAAAAGTTTCTTTGGAATCAAATTTTCAGTTGATGACACCACTTCCTGTTGATATTTTCCCGCCATTTTGTTCAGTTTTCAGAAAAAGAAAATGATTCATACGAAGAAGGATTACTTTTTTTGCCAGATCTCCTCCCCCCATTTTTTTTTAACGAAGCATAAAAAAAGATAGCAGCAGTGAAAAATGAATAAATAAATAAAGAGAGAGAAAAAAAAGGGGGGGGGGAGATAGATTATTGGATTTTATTGGAGATATCATTTTTTGCTAAAAAAAATAAATAAATAGATAAAATAATTAAAAAAAACCAGGAAATTAACCTGAAAGTATACTAATATTGTTAACCAAGAGTTAAACCAGGAAGCTGCAAAATATTGTGAAATATAAATGGGTTTAGAGATTAAGAATTAAAAAAAAAAAAAAGATGGTGAGAAAAAAAAACAAGATATCAATCATTGGCATGGCCAAGTAATTTTAGCGCGTTTTTCACATGTTGTATTTTACAATAATGCAACTAATGAACTACTTTTTTACACTATGTGAAAAACGTGCTAAAAAGGCAGGAAACGTTTGTGGAAGAGGAGGGGGGGGGAAACCGCTTGCATGTGACCACTAAAGAATACCGACCAAACCTACCTAAGGAATATAAAACTGTAGTAAAAATATTAATCATCTTTTTGAATTTTTAAATTTTTCATAAGTCTTCGCGTGCTACTATTACAGCACAGTCGTGCCACGAGCTGGCCACCCCCGATCTAAGGTTTTATTGACAATTAAGGGGCATGAAAGCTTATGAAACTAAGTTTGACTTGCACATTATACGTTGCTTATGATTTTTTTTCTTTGTGGATTATCTTTTTTGCAAATTTTCTAAAAACAGTAAAACTTTCTCTCTGTTAATCAAATCATAAAATTCATTAAATTCTTTAAAATTGGTTCTTTGTTTTAAGACGTCTTAAAAATAAAAGTTGCTTTATGATACACAAGAGTATAGTTATCCTTTGAAAATATAAAAATCAATATATGACTATTATTTACGCAACGGATTTTGAAAGAAAAGATGTCTTTCACGATAGTATGTGTAGTTATAACAATTTTTTCATTGAGAAAACAAATCGCATATATATAAAAAAAAAGGTTAAGGAGTGAATTATTTGTAAAAAAGAAGTAACTGATAAATTATCTATCTCTCTAAACATGTATTCCCACTAAATTCCTTTAAATTTATTTTGCTATAAAATGAAGCCACCTGTAAATAAACCTTTCCAAAATCTGATAATATATTTATAAATCAGCCACAAAAACAATTTTAAGCAACTTACAATATGGTATTAAATAACTAAAATTAGAATAATACTACATTATTTATCCTGATACGTAAAATTGCGTTACGAATAATGAATCATAATTGAAATATTAAATTTTCAATTATAGTTTCCTTAAGAAAAATCAAAAAAGTACCGTTCATTTTCATTGTTAAAATTTAATTTCAAAAATTTTTTGCTTAAATTATCCGAACCTAAAAAACATTTATTGATACTTTTCTGTCCATGAAGCTTTGATGCTTTTCTCTTTAAGAACTGAGGAATTTTTTGTTGCTCTTTGAATATTAAAGAAAAAATTGTAACTGTAAAATCCTGGTTTTATTTAATTTAAGGAAAAAAGAAGTTTTTTTTTTTTTAATATTTCAATAATCAGTCGATCTTTGTGATCATACTTTAAAAATCCCTAACTCCATGACTACATATTAAAAGAAGAAAAAAAATCTACTCTATTTCTCATTATAATTAACATTACCAATCAATGACTACTATTTATAGTAGTCATTGATTGACTACTATATGGTATGACTACTATTGGTGTCACATTTAGATTCCGAATTGCTGATAAATTCATGACCGGCGAAATCTTACCTGCTCGATCGAAATTGTGATACGTTTATGTACACATGGCGGTCCGATTGACTTAAATTATATGAAGAATTAATCATTATTTCTATCCTTTTATTAGAAAGAATTAATCATTTTATTTTTGAACTGGAATGCAGCTGTTATTATTTTCTCACCCAAGAGCTTAGAATTACAGAACCAGTCTTCCATAGAATGTTATTAATTAGTCTTAAAGTCATTCATCTTATATATAGAGTATTAATTGATAGTGTTAATTAATGTTACATTTTGAGTCAACATGAGAAGACTGATAATTTTGAAAAGGACAATATAACTGAGCTAACACCATCACATCTATATTACTCGTTCAAGTAATTATCGACACATTTATTCACATAACTCTTAATTTCTGTAATTATTTAATATAAAACTTTCCTCTTCTAACATGTTCACACTGATAAATCTTCTATGCAGATGCACTTCGGCATCGATATCCAACAATTTAAATTAGCTTTCGATTAAAATTTAATCAATTTTAGGAAACTAAAAATAAGAACTGACCGATTCAAATTTTCGAAGCGAGATTAAAGTGATTTGAAGATTTAATTGAGAATGAAATACAGCTATATAAAATTGCCTTCTTTAATGATTATTCTGTCTTTCACATTTCGAATAAGCAACACGGGTGTCGTGTTTTTAGCTGTAACGTTTTAAAACACAAATTTGTAACAGTCCCATTCATTCTCGAAAAAAGCTAAATCAGTTATTTTTCTTTAAATCCGATACAAAATTAGATTTGATCTTCTCGTGTC
>BMAO01019576.1:0-52377 GCA_019973975.1 Trichonephila clavata | reverse complement strand
AAGCCGTCACAAATTCATCAATGACTGCAAACCAGACTCCATCTGGCAAGAAGTCAATGCCTTCAAGGTTGTAACAGAAAGGTGTTGTATCATGAGCTTCTGATACTAGTCGCTGAGACAGTGGAGTTACACAATAGAAGGAAACTTTGTGACTTTGGCCGTGTTCTGAGAATGACCTAATTATGTTAAACTGCTGAGAACTTACTTTAACGCCACAACAAAATCTGAACTTCATTTATTGTATGAAAATTTTATCTGGTCTTTCTTGTACCATCATTTTACAAGAAAGAAACAGTGTGGTAACTGAAGTAGGATATAAAATCCCTCACTAGAGCCAATCAAGAAAATGTGGAGAAAGCTAAACAATCGTGGTTCTGTATACTGTTTTTCCTTTCTAGAACAGTATCATTCCCAACCAGTGTCTGCTCTAAGAATTCACGAGTATTTTGCTTCTTCTGGAAGCAAAATTACATTAAAGTTCCAGTTAAGATAATCGGTTTTTAATCATCATCGATCCAATGACAGCAGCCTCGATGTACAGCACTTAAACTCGCGGATGCCGATGCCGCGATAGAACCACCTGGCAGATATATAGACTTCGCCTGTACTTGCTGTTTTTATTTTCCTTTTTGTTTTCACGGAACTTTTCCTCCTTTTAGACATTTGTTCTAGGCATTCGACCAGAATTAATTTTAATCAATGAAAGAACACAAATATAACTGAACAATGCATCACCATGGAAGTCACCGTGTTTGTTTTACAAGAAGCACCAGAAATTATGAACGTTAGTGATACATACACAATGTCCCAGACACCCCGTAACGGAAGAGCTATACAGTAATATTTAAGGTTTATTCAAGAAGAAATGGCACGCCTTATTTAGATTAAAACTACATGAAAATACGCACGAGTTCGTTACATGAGTAGCATACTCACTCACATCCACACCTGCGTCAGTCCAAACAGACACCATCCATGCCACCTAGTAATCGTCCAACTTTTCACGGGTATGACGTGGCTCACAGGACTCGCTCTCCTTTCTCCTCCTGCTCGCTATCTCCACGACAGAAGTTTCCCGGGGCATGGGGAATCCATCGACACCTGCTTTTTCACTGTTAGCAAAGTTGGGAAATTTCCCAGCCCTCCTCCGTGACAAAGAAGTCTCATTTCAAAAAGTGATCAATTTGTACCGACTGAAAAGGGCCAGATTAGGGCAGAACACAGTGAACAAACACACGACAATGCACCGGCCAAAGCAAACTGGTTCAGGAGCAGGAATTATTAATTTGGGTGGGACACATCCCACCTGCCGTGTTCACCAGATCTAACTCTTCCGACTACTTCATTTGTTTTCTATTGATGGACACGCATTATTGACAGCACTTCTGATTCTCATGAAGTCAAAATTGGGAATCTGATTGGTTTGCTTCAAACGACGAACATTTCTATTGGCGTGGTTTCCACAAATTGCCAGAAAGGTGTTCAAAATGTGTAGAAAGCAATGGCCAATACTTTGAATGATTTTTATTTTCCATTCAAAATTATATTTTATTTTACTCAAAACAAAAAGAAAACGTTTACTTATACTGATGTTTGATATATATTCAATAAATAAGAAGTTTCGCTGTATTATTCAGTTAATTTATTACTCTGTCAAAGAAGGATTTTTTAATCATTTCAAATACACAATTGTCAAAAATATCACCGAGTAAGATATGTTTTTTAAGAAGAATATTTTTTATCTAATATTTGAGACTAAAAAAGGAATAGAAACCAATGAGTCTAAAAACCTTGATTAGTATTATGTATTGGCTAAGCATTTGAATAAAGAAAATATTTATCTAGTATAAATTAAATAATCCGAAATTTTAAAAATATTTTTATATCAGAATTACGGCTTCTCCATTTATTTTTCTTGAAATTCCACTTTCATCACCTAAAGTTTAAATGGTTTGAATTTAAGCTTTTAGTAATATTTGATTGGTATCAGAATATACAGGCCACTTGAAATGTTTAGTTTGAATGCGAAATTTATGATTTTTACAATTTAAATCAAAATTACAATTAAGACATTCTCCTGACGACCTGTTTACATATCATCAAAAGGTTCTGTGATATCAACCAATTTCGTGATTTTAAAGTGTTCTTCTCAAAAAATGATAAACAGCCGAGGAGGAAGTTTATTTTTCAGACTATAAAAGTATAATGAACCTGACTTAATTTTTCACTTTGACTTATTATTTTCATATCAGTAAATAAACCCTAGTCCTCGAATAAGAATTTTAAGTTTACATTGAAACTTCTTGTTATCAAGTATATCATCAAGCAAAATTTTCATCTTTCAACGTATTGGCTCAAAATGCAGTAACTTTTTCTCCCTCAAAAACCGCAATTCTTGGTTATTTTCACTTTACATTCGTATACATATATTCTGTGAAAAACTAATCTCTGATTTAGGTTTCCTTGAGGAGAAATTGAGTTCACTTGTTTCCAACTTTATTCATGATTCAAGAAGATTCCTTTCATTACCAAGAACAAAACATCTCCTGAAACCCGTGTATCATGAGAGTCTATTACCGCTGAAAGATTGTTCACATTTCCAAAGGTGTTGAGTTGTGGGAAGAAATATTTTCGAATATTTTGAAATATTCTGAGTCTCAAACTGTTTCTTATTTATAAAAACTGTCAAATAATGTCTGGAATCTTTGGGAATAAAGCAGATTATCTGATTTATAACAGTAGTTTATTTGAGAAGTTTTTGAAGAAATTATAGATGATAATGCTTTTAAGTAAAAATACTTGCCATTTCATAAAACAGGAGAGTATATATTTCATTTAATTTTTGACGAAACGAAAGGCATTGAGTTTCTAGAAGTTAAAAGAAGACAGGGAGAAAATTCTGTTTTTAAAAATTGTTTTGTACTTTTGAATAAAAAATATAGAAGGTATATGATTCCTGTTTCTTGAAATTTAATTTAAAATCTGTAAATCCCAGTATAATTACTATAGCACGTGTGAGAATAAAATGCATTAAAATACAGATTTCTATTGTGGTAGATAAAACCTGGTGATAGGTAAAGGAAAGGCATATTTTTCAAATTAATGCCTATCTTATACATAAAAATCGATTTATTAATTAAAAATAATCGATTATTTAAAAGTCAAAAGCATTCAATTGATTCTTGAATATGATAGGTTTATCTTTTTATCTTCCAGATAATGCTGTGAAATTTCATTTTTCTAAGTAAGCCAAAAGTTTGATATAAAACTCAAAACAGTTCTAATTTTAGAAATGAGACAAGAAACGTAGTAAGATTTATAATGCATGAACAAATTTTTCTTTTATAGCTTTCATATAATTAGGTGAACAATGCCATTTTGAGAGTTGATTTGTACAATGTATTGAAATCGTCTTTTTCGAATATGCATAGTAGTTTATCCTCAACGATCCATTCTTAGCTTTTCTTTGTATTATATAGATTTACATCAAACATAAATAGCGTGGGTTTATACCCTAGTTCATAAAATTGATTTGGCCATTTTCATCTACATAAACATTCATGAGTCTCTTCTGATTACGATTCATAGCAAGAATTTTTATTTTCGTTTTCTTAAAATTCACAAACTTTTGTTTTAAAACAGGCTTGAAGATTGTTGAAATAAGAAAAGTACAGAGTTATAAAAATTATTTTGAAATTTTATGATAGTTACTGGAAAAAATAAGATTGGAAGGAAACCAATCTCTAAACAGAAGCTTTCAAACCCGTAAAATGAATATTCGATGGTTTATTTTAGTAGAAACACACCTTTGATTGAAATTGAAAAATGTGTCTGTGTCTACAGCAGATATCTAGTGCCTCACTGTACTGACATTAAGTTCAAAATATCTATTTATAACATTAATACAGATAATAAATTATTGTTTAAAAAAACTAAATCCTCCTTTTAATAGTTAATCGAGCTAATTTGTAACAGAATCTTTTAGTCACAAAATCGAATGAAGGACCAAATATGAAATGAATAAAATGAATGTCAACTGAAAAGAACTGAAATTAGTCGATGTCTGGGAAATGGACTGAAGTTACGCAAAATCTGATATAGATTTGAAATACGCCAGAGGCAGACGAATATGAAAAATGTAAGAACTTAATGATCCTGATCAGTGCCAAGGAACAAACACAACTACTAGGTTTAATCGGTCCTGGACAAGTGAGCAAAATTTCTGTTTAATCTGACCTTTTAAAAGGGGTAAAAATTTAGTTCAAAACAACGTTACATGCAAGTGAAGCTTATAAAAGGGTGATAATAAGAAAGATTGCAATTAATACAGCTCATAAATGGAGAGAATCACCAGTTCACCAATTTAACTATGTATACGGAAACTTAAAAGGTTGCTTACAAACTCTACATGTTGGCATTGGGAAAAGGATTACGAGCAAAATTCACGCAAGAAGTTGTGAAGTTGTTACCGCCAGAAGGTGATATTCGCAGGCATATCGAAGAGTGGGAAGCACATCATTTCAGGCGAGGGCCTTGGCAGAGAAGCGCATGATCGAATGAGCTATATCGGTTTATATACATGTTTATAACACTGATGAAACAAAATGCTACATAAAAAGCAAGACCATTTCAAATGAAGTGTCTGCCAAGTCATCCACTCATTATTTTTGAAGCTTTCCTAGTATAAGCAGCCACATCTATTTAAAGCACAACAAAACATACTGTACCTGAAGAAATTGAGTTAACGGATATGTAATCCAGAAATATCAGAGAAATAAATGCAACTTATGTTCTATTTTCTGTTATGCATATTGTAAAAGAGGACACTACCATACAAAGAGTATGATAGAGGAAAAGCTGACACTTCAAACGAGCGAAATTGCATGAGCAATACGTAACGAACCAAAGGTTTACCGGATTAAACCCATAATTTTTTCCGTTTAGGATTCTTAAAATAAATCCATTTTTCATCGCAAGTAACAATTCGATGCAAAACTGATTTTCTTTCGTGTTTTTGATGCAAAATTTCACAAACGTTTCTGTGGATTTCCATCTGTCTTTCATTCACTTCATGCGGCCCCCATTTTCTTTCCCATAGCTTTTAAACGGTCAGAAATTGTTTGTTGTGCAACATTTAACATTGCTGCCTACCTCTGAACCTTTGAAACCATCTTTTGCATGTTGCTTCTGATAGAGCACGATCACCATATGCCTCGACAATCATTCGATGCTGCTCTACTGCACTTTTCTTCAAATGAAAACAAAAAATTAATCTGTCCGCCTTACGCAAATCATCACTTTCTGGTAAAAAATTCGACATTTTTAACACGATGAAAAAATATGACGTTGTTTGTTCAGTGATTTGATGTATATTAAATATGTTTGACGGATGTCATACCAACCAAACAAAACAAATTAAGGCTTGTTCACAACAAAGGTTCCCTATCAACACATTTGGATCTTAACGCTCAATTCACACTGGTACACCTGGTATATACAGTTCCATTATTTTTTTTATTAAATGTGAGTTATGAGACTATTGAAGTACTGTTGATTGACTCTAAATACAAACTATTAAAGCATTCACCACAAGCCTTATTAATTTATCTACGCTACATTTGAATCTAAAACTTTCCCCCTTATAGACTGCATATACTACCAGAAGAGTGATTGTTTAATTCATCTTATTAATTAATGTTGCGCAAGAAGCAAAATAGATTCATGACCAATAATTTTAAAATATTCTGAATATAATCCATATTTCATACACTTGTGTTTTAAAAATAACTGATTATTAGTTTTTACTTTGTTAAGCCATTCACTAAAGGCGACCCAGATAAGATCTTACCAACTTCGAGGGGAGATAAGGTACATATTTTTCAAACTGTGTTCGTGGAACTTTGGGGTTCCACGAATCAAATCTAGGGTTCACAAGTTAAAAGATGGGGGAGAAAATTATAAGTTGTACATCCAAAACAGATTCACGTTTTTTGTTAAGTTTATAAAAACAGGAAATATCTAAATCCTTGCCTCCCAACGCAAGTCACATATAATGTGATGCTTTTTAATTATCCTTAATAAAGATGCAGAGTTCTCAATATTTATTTCCTATAAAACTACTTTTTAAATATTTCTGTTAAGTAAGAATAAAGCTGGATTTTTAGTCGTTTAGCTGGATCTCTTGTCATTTAGGGACCGGGTATCCTAATGTTTCTAATAACGAACTCATGACCGCACTTTTGAATTGAGGGTTCATATCCTGATGACTCTAAACACGCTCCCTGTATAGAAGCTGAGGTTTCGATGCCTAAAGTCCTCACTTTGACGCATTGTGGAAGATTAGAGAGTGGGTTACCATCAAGCCGTCGTCATCATCACTTGGCTTTGTTTCTAAATGAACAGGTCCTTCGCCTCCTCTTCTGCTGTAGTTTCAAAGTTCGACGTTAATGATAGCTCATTTTTAATCAACATCACGCACACTGCCATTTTGGTAAAAAAAATTTATATGCTTTTATAAATGTTTTAATTGAATTAATAGAATTTTTAGAATGGTTGCACGTTTAAGAACCAGGGATTTGAAAAGATATCAACAGGAGTCAACTTCAACGAGAGTACTGTTGACACTCCCTGAAGAAAAATCCTCAATAATAAACAATATACGAGCCTTTCCATCAGTAGCTTTATCCGTATATTTGTGCTTCAAAAAAAATGTTAAAGTATTTATTTATCATCCATTGATAGTGATAATTATTTAGCATTCATAGAAATTGATATTTTGTCATTCTCTGATACAACCATAGTGCGATTAATTGAGACATTCGTACCTTTTATATGGAATAATTTATAATTCCTTTAAAATTAAAAATCTTTAAAATATATCATGTGTAGTATGGGGGGGGGCTTAACGTTGTGCACATTTTCAAAGAATCTAATATAGCCACTTTTATAGACTCATTTCGTTATTATATGACTTCTACAGTTCAAGAAAATAAGTCATTTTACAAATTTTCGCTAGAAAGAACTAATGAGAAAAATGCATGATATTATAAATAATTAAAAGAAAAAACAATGAGTTTAATTACAAGTACTCAGATCAGCTGGTATAAAAGAGAATTCTGTAAAAAATAATTTTATGTGAATCTTAGGATTAGAAAATTGAGACTTAGATTTCTATGTCAATGATAACTAAACAAATATTTTACTATAACCTTGTGTTGCTTGCAGATGAGGGTCAATTTCCATTTTTAATTCTGAATAGCTGAAGTACCTGTTATTCTCGCGAATAACAGGTACTCCTTAATAAATATTATAGAAAGCATAGTATTTTAAGGAGGATTCAATTCGTGCAAAATAGTGTCTCGAAAAATTTAAAATATTTTTTAATCAATGCTCACGCATGATATTAAAAGAAATGCTATTTAGCCTTACACACTGTAATTAAAAACAAACACTTTTTGTAGCTAGAAGAGAAAATTAGCATGCTAAAAATAATTTAGAATGAATGTATAACATTTTTTTCTGAATAATTATTATAACAGAAAAATAATAGCAGTAGTAAGTTTCCTGTTCTTTCGGACAAGTAAATCACTAGAGAAAAATTAACTTAAAAATCATATACACTTCTGGCCACCATAAATGCAACACCAAGAAAGACAAGAGATAGCCCAACAAAATATATTTTGTAGATAATATGTTGACCAAGTATCAAATGATTAAATTTATAGACTTCTGTGAAGTGTGGTTCCTGCCAGAATCAGTAGCCAGAGTAGCCGCCATTGTTGGAGATCACCGCTGCCACACGCCTCGGCATTGATTCAAATAGATTTTGGATGTGTTCTTGGAGTACAGAAGACTAAGCAGCTTCCACATGTTACCAAAGTTGATCTGGTGTGGCAGCTGGGGTGTAATCTGGGTCAATCATTGAACAACCATGGACCACATGTTTTCTATCGGCGAAATATCCGGAGAGTGAGCCGGCCAGGGAAGCAATTCAACCTGGTGGTTGACGAAGAACTTTTGGACAATGCGTGCCACGTGTGGTCACGCATTATCCTGTTCAAATATGGATGTGGCCAAGCCCTGAAGGTAAGGAAGGACAACTGGCTCCAACACCTCGGAGATGTAGCGCTGGCTGTTTAAAGTACCTACAATGCGTACTAGAGGAGTGCGAGAGTTATATCCAATACCGCCCCATACCATAATACCCGGTGCAGGACCAGTGTGAACAGCGCAGCTGTTCAGCATCCTCCGTCCACGTTGTCTCCAAACTCCAATCCGACCATCGTGGTGTTGCCGATAGATGCGTGACTCTTCAGTAAAGACAATTTCATTCCATTCTGCCGCAAACATCCTTCTTTCATCGCACCATTGACGGAGGAGACGTCTGTGGTTCTGCGTCAAGGGTAGACCAAGCAATGGACGTCTTGCGGACAGACCACTGTGCTGTAAACGGTGTCGAATGGTACCCTCAGACACTGAATGATGCGTTACAGACTCAATGTTCTGTACTATGGTTCGTGATTAGACTGAGTGATCCGTCACTGCCATGCGCACAATTTGCCTTCACAATCCTCATGTGAAGTGGTGCACTGAGGTGGATGTGTTCGACCACGTACCCTCCTGCATCTAACGGTCACATATCTGCATTACAGTTGTTTGGTTTCGTCTAACTCGACTACCAATTTCCTTGAAAGATAATCCACAATCTCGGTAGGCCACTATCCTTCCTCTGTCGAACTCGGATACTTGATCAAAAGCTGATCGCTGTTTTCTACGAGACTTAACTGATCGTTTTTTGAAAAAATCACAAGAAAAACACAATTGCCGAACTTGAAATTGTCGAGATCTCCAAGCCTTAAATAGCAATTTGAGGTGACGCCACAGGCGTGCGTGATGTGTGTCTGCGTTGAAATTTTAATCCTTTGCAAATCTCACCTCCACTAATGCATGTTGTAAATTTCATGTTATTTGCGTGCTTCCTTCAGGGTGTTGCATTTACGGTGGCCAGCAGTGTATGTATATATATATATAGATATAAAGCCTTTCACAAAACACTACTATAAATAGCATATATTATGTAGCCTTCAATGGAAGAAGAAATTAAATTAATATTAACAGAATCAGAAAAATATCTAAAAAAATTTTAAAATGCTTCTTTTTAATTAAGCTATGATAAACCACAATACTGACAAAAAAATAACGCAAATCATGTCACCAAAAAAAAATTTTAAACAATACTTTTTAAAAATACTTCCCTCAAAAATAATTCTAATTTTGATGTAAAGGACCAACAAATATATTTTAATTTAATGATAAATATCTATAGTGGTAGATACGTAGGGTACAACCCCAGTACGCACAACAAGGTTCATGGTTTTTGAAGTGATAACTTCTTTAGGCGCATTTTGCTGGAGAGTGAATTTGAGCATTTTAAGAAGCTAAGGATTGTTACGCTCGGGTTTGTAGCACTCGTAACAATGGATCAGAATTTTCCGTAACAATGTAAAGTCCTTCAAGATTTATTTTAAGTATGAGAAAACACATTCTCAACAATTGGTATATGTTGCGTTATCAAGAGCAACAAGTCTTGAAGGACTTTACATTGTTACGGAAAATTCCGATGCAAAATTCTTTCATGGTCTAAGCGAATCTACATATCTCAGAGATCTACAAAATAAATATGAACTCTTTTTAAAAATTGTCCAATTTTTTTGCCTTAAAATTTAGTTTAAAAAGTCGTATTTAAAGAAGTTTGCTAGATATATCTACTTCCCTCCATTAAAGTGTGTAAACTTAATAAAAGTCTGTTCACTGAAAATTTGAGGATTACACATGATCAGTAGTTTTTTTGAGAAAAAGGTACATAAAGTGTTAATATTACATTTTGAGAAAACAGGCTTTAAAGAAAAACAATTCTAATTTTTTGAGTGTTTACTTTGTTTAGTACTTCCCAGAAGTATATGAAGCCTTTTTGTAACTTTCTGCTTATGAAAAATACTTTTCTAATTTTCTTTTTTTCATTGTTTTTAACAATTTTGCCTTTTTTAGAGATCTCAAGATGCTTTCGTTGGGCTAGACGAATCCTATGTGTATCTAGTTTTTTGAAGCATGACACACAGTTATAATTTGGTTCAATATTACGTTTTAAGATTATTAATTTTTCTACAAGACTCATACTGAGCAGTGTAATAGCCATATTCACCCAAATTTTAGAGTTTTTTACCCCACAAATGTAGATCTTGGAATCACTGACCATATGGTGTTTGTTATTAACTGACTCATTTGGGTTCTGAGTCTTTCCATGTAAACATTTTCTTAATAACGTAGGATCACCTAGATCTCTTAAAAGAATTAGCTTAATTTAGTTCATTATGGTGTATATGTTTATGATCATAGTGCCTTTCGTTACATTCTGCTTTTATCTTTTGAAATTTGCACCAGACATTTATAATCGCAGGACACAGTCCATGTTGAAGGCTCTCGTTTGAAGACAGAAGATGAAAATAAACACCCCAAACAGCAGTTTTCGTGCTGTGTAGATCATTAATAATATTTCTAATAGCTATACAATAATATCTTTGAATTTTTTATATTAAAATGTCGGAAAGTCGGTTGCGACAACTTAGGCTTTTCCATCACTAAACTTTTTTTCTCTGTTTCACTATTAAGATCCAAAAGACATGTACCGATACATTTTTCTATAAGCCACATACACTCTTATTTTTCCACTTGAACATCATATGGACTCGCGCTCATCAGAAGCTAATTCAAGGGGAAACGCAGGTGCTACTAGCAGAGCTCATTTGATGCGCTTCAAGGAGTGGCTTCGTTTAAAAAAAATACTTTTAACTATTGCATTTTCTCATTCATGTATCATTTTAAACAAAAATATATGAACTTTTAGAAAATATTAAAAAAGTGAAAATCGATAATTTTTCAAAAATTCATGTGCCTTCTTAAAGGGAAAAAATCCATATTTTCCCCTATAAAATACATTTAAATCTAAATAGTAAGACCTATTTTTTATGTTTAAAGTTCGCTAAAAATAAAAACATGTGCAGGGGTCCACAAAATTGTTCGTACACTTGAAATTTTCTAAAAAATTTAATATGTCTGAGAAATAAAAATAAATATACCGGAGTTAAATTTCAGTAAATTCAACATAGACAGAAAATTTGTTAAGATGACAAAAAATTCAATATTTTTGTTCATATAGGAGTATAATAGTTTGAAGAAGAAAAACCGAGGAACTTAATCCCAAGAATTGAGTTGAAACAAAGAAGCATCGGGGGGAGGGGTATATATCGGCTTCAAGATTAAGTATTTTGGTAATTTTTGACTGTATTGTGAATCCTGAGCATTATTTACATATTTTAAAGAGCAATTTGAAATTATTCGCCTAAATTTGAGTATTGGAGACGAATTTATTTTTTAATGAGATAATGACTCCCATCGTACTGCTCTCAAAGTACGCTTCTGGTGTCTCTGTAAATGTCCCCAATTTCTGAAAACACCTCCTCAATCACCTGATTTAAGCTCAGTATAATATATTTGGTGATAATTTAAGTTAGACTAAGGAAACATGACATATAAAAACAAAATGTGAACTAAAAACAATATAATCACAGAAGAATAGTGGAAAATCGATGCAGAAATTTTTTTAAAAAATGAAATCTGTACCAAGACGTTTAAAATTTGTCGTGGATGCTAAAAGATATTCTACTAAGTACTAAATTAAGAAAAAATACAATAGTTAAAACTATGTTCAGATTTTCTTAAGTGTACAAAGAATTTCATGGAGTAAATTTTTAGTAGTTTTTGATTATTAATTTTTTTAAGAATAATAGTCCTATTATGTTTTAAACTTGATAATGTCATTTCAATAAGAGCAAGTAGCAGATATTATTTTAAAAATTACAATTCCAGTGTAAAATTTTTAATTAGTTGAAAACATTAAATTTTCAGAAAATTTCAAGTGTACGAACACTTTTTAGAGACAATGCACAGAAAGAATTAATGGGATTTTAACTTCGCCGAGAGCATCCAAGCCGAACAGAAATTCTAGGAATCTTTAACAGACCATAACATCATACGACATGGACGTTGTTGATTTTTTACATTATGAAAAAACACCGATGGTAGAACCTGCAAACATGGGTGCATAAGGCCAGCGCTAAGCCAACTAGCAGGGACATTTAAATGTCTTTCGAAACAAACATTTACGTGAATTTTTTTTAACGTATGTGGCAACAAAAACAAAATATAGAATCACATTAAATACAGAATATGAAATGTGACTGCAGACAACTGTCAACAGAGATAGACTTTGCCATTTTGGGCGAAAAAATCAAAGCGTATACATACATAAAAATATCTCTGTCTCTGTATGAAAGGGAAGGTAATGCTTGGAGCAAGCGAAATAATAATATTTAAGACTAAATTTTATATATATACATAAATTTTGAGATAAAACTCTTTAGTAAGAAATACTGTAGTTTTCTTTAATATATAAAATGTGCATATAACATACTGATCTATTTAGGAATTTTTAAAAGAAATATTCTTCTAAATGTACGCGTGATAAAGTTTCCCCAAAACTCTTAATATGTCTAAGGGTTTCATGATTCACTAAAGTTTGAAAAGCACTGACCTAGAAGATTCTCGGAATCACATAGGAATGTAGGGTCAGTAATGCTTTCCTGACATGGTAGATAGCAGTAAATGAACAATGATATTTTGTATTCGGATGAGCTCGTTTTTTTAAATTAAGGAGTGATAATGTAACGTCTCCTTTCGTTCTCTCTATCTATCTGATATAGAGATATAGACGAGATGTAGAAATCCATGTATATACAAAAATATTCGGACACCCTTCTACCCTTCGAAATTGTAGATTCAGCCAGTGACGGCGAAATACTAGCTCCCAAATAATTATAAATGAAACCGGGAAAGTTTGCAATTTTGACTTAATCACCAGAAGAATATAGCGGGGCAAAAATGGGAAGTGAATGATTTAAAGTAATGTAGGGATTGGTTATCGCTGTGGAAAGCATTTTCGTTACATACCTGATATATTACGAGTGTCTCATTCTACCGTACATGATGAAGGGGCTATAACTGATCAACCACGATATGATAGACAATGCTGTCAAGCACATAAAAATCATAGAGTACTGAAGAGTGTTGTGAAAGCGAATCGCATAGAAATGACTGAAATATTTCCCAGAAGCCTTTTTATGCAACATCAGCACATTGACAGTCCAACAAGAACTTTTAAATATTGTTTTTATGGCAGAGTTACTGCTTATGAGCCAAGCTTTACCGCAACAATTCCAAGCATCACTTATGGTGGTGCAAAAGTTGACCCAATTGGGACATCGAGCAAAGGTACACTGGTGTCCAAAACTTAATAATAAATCATAAAATGCGAAAAACATGGAGTAAATATTCGGAAAATTATTCCAAATTTCTTAAAGATATTAATTGGGTGAAGAAAAAACATTGGGTTTATGCAAAATTTTCAGTCGACTACGTCCTGCGCAAAACACCGGTGCATGTCGAAATGCGGAGAAAACGATTCACGCAGCATAGGCAGTTCAGACAAGTTTCGTACAACTGTTGTGCGAAGAAGTGTTGTTAACTATCAAACAAGGTGAATGATGGCACAAAGACGCTAATTGGACATGTTTACGAAAGGAAGAATCGTTGGAATGCTGGAATCCACATGATCACAAACCGAAGTGTCTCGAATTCTGAATGTGGGCCCGTCTGTGATCTCAAGACTGTGGCAGAGGTTTCAAAGAACAGGAGATGTTACCCGACAAACAGTATCAGGTCGATCAAGAGTCACAACCCCTCACAAAGACCGATATCTGGTAATAAGTGCGCGACGTCAGAGGGGCAGTACTGCCAGAGCACTGGGTTCGGCGCTCACAGGCGCCACAGGAAAATGAATTTCGAGACAAACTGTTTACAGGAGACTCAATCATGCTGGCATGTATGCCAGAAGACCAGCAGTTTGCATTCCTCTCACGTCTGTGCATAAACGCGCTCGTTTGAACTGGAGTTTGAAATATCAACATTGGAGTGTGGGAGAGAGAGCCAACATGATGTTCAGTGACGAGTCCCGGTTTAGTCTGACTAGTGATTCTCGGCGGGTAATGATATGGAGAGAACGTGGAACACGTTTTGAACCAAGAAACATAACGGGAAGACATTTTCCATCAAGGGGAGTAATGGTATGGGCAGGCATCATGATGGACGGCCGCACAGACCTCCATTTCTTTGACACGGGGTCTGTGACTGCTCAAAGATACAGAGACGAAGTTCTTGAGCCTTATGTTCGCTTGTTTCGAGGTGCTGTCGGTCCTGACTTCATATTCATGGATGATAATGCGCCATGTCACCGAGCGTTGCTGATTGATGACTTCCTTGAAACGGAAAACATCCAGCGCATGTCGTGGCCTGCGAACTCTCCTGATTTAAATCCTATCGAGCATGTATGGAATATGCTCGGGAGACAAATTTCAGCCCTTTCGCACCCACCAAGCTCCGTTACAGAACTGAAGAGAGCTCTCCAAGAAGCTTGGAACCGTTTGAACTTCAACTCATTCATCATCTCATAGCAAGTATGGTAAATCGCTGTGCAGCGTGCCTGGCTGTCAGAGGTGACCACACGCCTTATTAAACTGTAGCATCAGTATTTTATTTAATGTTTTCTTTCATTTTTTCTTTAAAGTGTGAATCCTTGCTATGCTCAGTTTTCCTTCAAACTGCTACTTTGGATAATAAAACTAATTGTTATCATTTTTTTATTTGCTTCCTTATTTTATAACCATTTTACACTCGCATATCACGTTTCTCGCCATTCTGATTTGCAATTCCTTCTTTAATCACATAATTATCAATTATGCTTAACTTTTGGACACCAGTGTACCTTATCTTGCAATATGATGGTAATGTCTGGCTATGAAGATTGCCTGGTTAATGCTTTTCAATCAACTGCATTGTGCTGCAAGTGAAATTCAGAGGTAGAAGCTTGATGGTTTGGGAGTGAAACTTATAGTTTAGACATGGTCATTTGGTTCTTCAGCAAGGAACTTTCAAAAAGGAAGCTTATCTCGACATTTTTGACAATTTCATATTGTTTACATTATGATAATAGTTTAGAGAAGATATACACATTTCTGCTTCAACTGAATCTAGCTACTGGGCAGATATCATTTACTGATAGATATATTCAGAAATTTGAATGAAATGCTCAAAACCCAGACTTCAATCTGACTGAATATCTATGGAAAGAATTAGAACGTCGTTTGTCAACTAGGACATAAAGCCTCAAATTGGAAACAGAGTCAGTCATTATTCCCCTACTATAACGACGTAAGGTTCCTGCAGCAACATTTGAGAACTGGTGGATAGCCTTTCCCACAGAACGGCACCTGTAGGGAAAAACGCGAGAAAAAAGATTCTATAATTTGCATAATTAGGTGTTTTATAATTTAATTTGTAAGTGGATAAAATAATTCAATATGTGTGTCTGAAACTTAACTTGGATAAGAAGTAGTTTTAATACTTACAGCAATATTATTGGCTTGCTTACTTTTTAATCCTAATGTTTTATGGTGGATTCGAAATATAAATATCATAACTTATATAGAACTATGTTAAATTAATAATGTAAATTAGTATTTTAAAAGTCTATGGTAAATTTCCAAAGCAATTCAAGTAATACGAGATTTGTTTTTAAATTTTATAATAAGTTTGACAGCAATAGATAGATATCCATATATAAAGATTGATAGATTACATAAATAGATTAGATGAATAGATATATAGACAGATTAATTTGATTTAAATCATATTTAATTTAATTTGTTTAAGAGAATTAAATGTTTTTAAAAGTGTATAAAATTTCCTCCATAGCACATAAATGTTTTAAGAGATTTTCTTAAACTGTAGAATATGCTGCCCTGAAAAAAATATGTGCATTTGTAGGAAGTATGTAAGGAATACTAAAAATAAATGGCCATTACAACTTTTACTACAAAGTTTTCTATTAAAGGTAATGCCTGCATTATACGTTTGACTATTCGCCAAAGAAAGAGTGATCTAAAAACTCATTAAAACTGGAATAGTTAATGTACTTTTTATTTATTCATTTACTTTGCTTTCTAACTCTCTCTCTCGCATACAAAAATAATTACTTCCTTTCTGTGAAATATCGTTGATAATTACAGCTTTAGAAAAACTAATATCGTGATAATGAATATTTTTATTAGACAGCTTCAGGTAAACACCATATATATTTTTATTGAAATAAAACGTGCTGAGAATCCTTCTTTAGATTACCAAAGAAATGTATTAACAATAAATTCTGGAAGAACGCAGCTTCGAAATTATAAATTATTTAGTAAGGAGAAAAAAAAACTTTCTTTATACATACCGGTATCTCAAAAATGACTGACGCTATAAAAAATCAATTAAAAAAGCGGAATATTATAGAAATGTACAGTTTGCGGAATTCTGCTTTGGTAACCAGGAGATATATTTTCTCCTCGTTTTAGAATTAGTTACAAAGCACGTTAAGAGATGGCGCTCCTAACTGGGAAAAATAAAAATATAATGAGGATTCATGACAATAGAGTTCGATTTTATTTTGTTTTGCTGTGCTGAATGCTTTTTAATTTTTAATTTTATTTTTGCAACGTTTTTTT
Organism: Trichonephila clavata; assembly: GCA_019973975.1. NCBI lineage: Eukaryota > Metazoa > Arthropoda > Arachnida > Araneae > Nephilidae > Trichonephila > Trichonephila clavata. The sequence goes on along the minus strand of BMAO01019576.1, from coordinate 35,662 downwards.
AACCTATTCAGGAAGATAAACAATTGTTTTTTTTTCATTGATATCCTTACAAATATTTAGTAAACAACCTTTCTTTTTCTCCTTGACTTAAGTAAACAGACTCAAACACTGAGCCAATCAATGTTTAAAATATCAATTGTAGAAGGGCATGTAATAACACTAATGGAAAAAGCCATGGACACTGGTAATGCAAAATATTTCCGTACTTCTGCGCCCGAAAAGGAACTCGTATTACGAACAAGTCAAAAGAAAATAACAGAGTTAAAGGTATATTTAGAAAATAAGTAACTACTATACTCGGAAATAAGGAAATTAAAAGCAAAATTCAAAGATATGAACAAATTTCAAATGTCATTTTCAGAAAACGGAAAAATACGATTTTCTTATTCAGATCCAGTTTAAGCAATACAAATTTTGTCTTTTGTCAGTTATTAAGTACTTCGGTTAATACTATTTTCATATGGGAGAGCATTACATTCCGTTTCCTATTATATTAACGCCCTACCAATGTAGTTCTGGAAGGTTTAATTTAAGAACTACATAAAAGTAACAACTTTAAATTGTTGAAATTCACCGGTTTATAAAATAATATAAAACATATCCAGAAATACCCCCCCCCCTACCCGTGCAAGTGACTATAATTGTAACAGTTTTACCAGAATATGTTAAGCTTTGGTTTATCAACCAAAAGTTCCTACAATTTATTAATAAACCTAGACAATGCACTGTTTCAGATGTTTGTATCCATTTCAATTTTGTAGAAATGTAACAATAAGTAGTATAACTGTAGAATATCTCGTTCAGGGATGTGTGCTCTGTTAATGCGAGCTGCAGAAATTGTAAGGGTGGTCATCTGTCAAACTCTTCACTTTGTTTTACGTACATAAAAAAGTAAATAATAAAAAAGGAAGTATAGACAATATTTGACAATGAGTGACACTTCTCAAAACAGTATGACAGTACTCAAACTTCACACTCAAGCAAATAACATGCAAGAAATTATTGATAAGAAATTTGAAAAGTGACAGCTTTTTCAACAGTTTTAGAGAAAAAAACGGAGTTTCTGATGGAAATATTACAAAAAACATTGGAGACAATATTTTCTCATGTTTGCAGCATCGTAGATTCTGGGACAAGTACTTCTTTCCCAGATAGAAAGTAAAAGAACATCTGAAATAGAAAAAAGTTCTATGAATCCAATTCAATGTACCTCTGGCAATAAAGTTAGAAACTTAATAACACTAATAAAGATAAAAAAACTAGGTACATACATGGACGTCTTTAGGCATGGGCCAACTGGGCCCTAGCCCAGGGCCTCACCCTCGGTGGGGGCCTCGTTTCGTTCTTGACTGTGCCTTAATAATATCATAATCTGGATAATTCTAATAGTCAAATATTATTTTCGTATATATTCTCCAAAAAAACAAAAAATTTCAAACTGCATGTGAACTAGCAAAAGTGGTAAGATTATATAATTATGTGGTGACCGTTATCCTCTGCTAGGAATAGGCCTAATACCATAAACAATCATTCAACTCATTTGGTCAAAAGGCGGCCATTGGTCGAGCCGGCTTATGCCTAGATTTTTGAGAATATGAGTCGAGCACATTTACTTGTTTCAAATTACCTTTTGACCGAGTATTTGACAATGCATGATACTGTCTACTTCTAAAGATCTCTGGTAGGGTCTTCTTTTGCATAGGGGTCCAAGACCTTAAAAAACCTTAAAGTTTCTCTAGGCCCTGGGCCTCAAAGAGTCTTAAGACGTCCCTGGGTAGATATATTCTATTTATATTATGGATAAAATTCTTCATTTTAATATATAAATATATTTTTTTTTTCCTCAAGGGGAGGAAAAATTTGGATATTCAGTGAATTTTTTCCAATGTAGAGTGAGTTACATTAACATCACACTATTAAGCAACATGAGGGCTATTGTGGTGACGAATTTCGTAAATTTAAACTTAGCTCAAGTGAGGAAGTGACCCTCTACTAACAACTTCACCAACGGGAAGACATTCTTCTTCATAAGGAAGACATAAATCTTCAAACGATTTATCGTACATCGACCTCTCTGCACGATGGGTTTTCAATGGCACCAGGACTTGCACCCGTGACACTCCAAAGAGTTCATGACCATAAACACATGGCTACCATGACCACTTCGTGATATGGAGCAGTAGGTTTAAAAAGTGAAACCATTCGGTCCGAGATACTGACGCGTGCGCAACGTTTGACGTTTCACAGCGACAGAGTGGTTTCACGCCAAAGAGAAGGTGGTCGCACAAGTTATTGTCCACTACTGAACATGCAGGTGAGTAAGAATGAACATCGACGAGTGATTTGATTTTTAGCGGTAGAGGGAATTGGAGGCCGTGATATGCATCGACGGATGAAGGCTATGTACGGTGAGTACAGTCTGTGTTGTTCAAGTGTTATGGAATAGCGCAAAGTATTCCTTGAAAGGCGTGAGTTAGGGGAAGACGATGCTCGTCCTAGACAGGCTCATCGTGCCATCACACTGGAAATGATTGCGGAAATGAATACTTTAGTCTCTTTGACAACCGTAGAATCACCGTAGACGAGATCTATCGGTTACTAGGTATTAGAGTGGGCACCATAATGCATCAACAGTTGAATTTTCGAAAAATTTGTGCACAGTGAGTTTCCTACCAACTGATCGCCGAACAGTGTAATAAATGTGCTAACAGTTTTAGCGACTATATTTGAGTATGTGTACCGTGTATAACAACATTTTTGAGTTAATAAAATCGTTTTACCGTTACTTTCCACTAGTGACCGGGTTTCATTTGAATGCCCCTTATAAATATCTACGCACGTTACGTTTTGAAACGCTATATCATTAAAACGTTATATTACGTTTCTCTTGATTCATTCACAGGTTCGTTTTTCATTTTTCGCTATCTTAACCTTCATCATCCGATGTGGGATGGGATCCCATTTCTAGATACACTAAAATCTCTGTTGATCGACAAACAAATTCAAATTTAATACTTCTTAACACGAAGGCTCCTACATATAGAAATTCGATGAGTAAATCATCTTTAATCGATATCCATAACTCAAATATCTAATTAAGCTCTTTTCCCGTTATTTAATTATAGTCCATCATAAAGCACTAGTGAGACTGAATCTAAAAATTACAGAAGATAAAAAAAATTCGTTAATATACTATGTACGTTGAATGCTAATAGAGATCAAATTATATTAGTTCCCAGATTAACATCTTTTACTGTCCATCCATGTAAAATGTATATAAATGATTTTTTAAATTTCAAGATAAATATTTACTGTTTCAAGTCGATGAAAAGGTCAATCATGATTTCCAGTACTTTTTAATAATAGCTACCGATGCTTTAAAAAAACAAGCTCATTATATTTATTGCAAGTATTATTGATAAATCCTCATTTGCTCATAGGGCAAATCACAATAACTCTACTTATGCTGAAGAAATTTTGGCTGAGTGTCAAGTCATATAACTCGACTTATTTGAACACAAAAATCTTCTCATCTTATCCGATAGTTTTTCGATACTCTCTCCTATTCAGAATAACTCAAATAAATCCCACAGATTAGCTAGTAAAATTTATGCACCCTTTCTATATTATAACGATCAGTTGATTCTAGTATGGATTCCGGTACAATTAAAAGAATTTTGGAATAAACGGGTGCATTACCCAGTAAGATTGCTCATGTAGTTTAATCTATACATAGACTGGATTGCTTCAAATGACATCCATAAGAAAATATATCTAGAGAGAATTAAAAACATAAATATGATAACTTCTATTCAAGCAAATATTGCGAAAAAATTTGGATAATATTCCAAAGATAAATATCATTTCTAAGTGGACAAATAATAAAAGACATAATGGGTACTCGAACCTTCAGTAAAATTATCATAACTCTCTCTATAGGAATTTCACACAAATTTAACTTACCAGAGAACGGAACGTAACGCATGTAACTGTTTAAATGATTGGATCATATCTTATAAGCTGCAGAAGATCCAGGTATATCATCGAAATAATCTCAAATATTTTTTAACGTTGATCCCATTGTACCATCACTTTCAAATAGTATTTATTGAAATGCGCTGTGTCAAGTCAATCAACATTTAAATTTTTCGTGCGTAAAACTACACATTTTAATACCTATATATATTAACTTATTTTTTTTTACAATAAGGGGACAATAGCCTCTGTTGATTTACACCCCTTACAGTACAATACAAAAATAAAGAACAAAACAATGTTTTTAAAATAGCCACCACTTGCTGCAACAACATAGCGCAGTCTGAGGGAAAAGTTTTCAGACGTCTGTAGAAACATTTTAGTTGGTTTGACATGCATGCCAAACCACTCGTTGGATAACCAAATGCTTCCAACTATGATTTCGAAGGCTTCCAATTTCAACAGCAATGCACTCACGAACGTCTCACGTGTATTAATGGTATCAGCACTCTGTGATTAGAGAGTCTGAATCTTGTAAAAAAACATTTTAAAGCTGTGGAGTAGGATGTGGTGTGTAGTTTTCCGTCATAATCCCATTTCAAAAGCAAGACACGGCGGAATGGAATTTGAGGTCACTGTTCGATGACCTGCTGGACAAATGCAACTTTTGCCTTTATAATTGCTGCGTTTGGGCAGACTTTTCCAGCACGGTCACCATTGATATTCCCACTACGTTGAAAACATTTTCGGGGAGTGCTTTAATTCTACTTACGGTTTGTCAGTCCATTTTTGGCTTTGAATATTCTTTGGAAACTGCGTCTCAATGCAACAAAACTATGGTCCAGCTGGTGAAATTCTAAAATAAAAAATACTCGCTGTTCCAGTGAGTAAACCATTTTCGGAGCACACGCCAGAATGCTGATGTATCCGACAATCCGAACTCAAAATAGTTTTTTTAGTTTTTACCAGTCAGAAGCGCCATCTGTACGCTAACTTTTTAACCAATTTTGAAACTAGGTGAGCTTAAATTCCCTGGTTACCACGTAGAAAGCCGCAACGCGTACATTTCTATCACCTTCGGGGTTTTTTTTAACTAATTTTTCAAATCATTGAACATTTTCGGGATACCTGGTTTATATATTTGATTATGTGTGTGGATAAAATATCTGTAATTTACTTTACTCCAAATACAGAAAACTTTTTAAGCAATCAGGTTTTTTTTTAAAAATGTAAATTCAAATTTTTCCACACATTCAATGTATTAAATGTAATTAAAAAATATAAGCAAAATATAAAGATATATATTTTTATATTGTATCTAAAAGATAGCTTATACTTTTTATAGGAATAAATTTTAAAAAATTATTGAGGAGAAAAACACGTTTGATTTGTAGTCATGGAGTGAGGATCTAATGAAGAAACTGTTTTTAGAACTGTAGATGCACACAAATCTGTGTGGCCGTGGTAACCTAGTGGTCAAGGTATCAGATCGTGGCTTTAGGGTCATGAGTTTGAGCCCAATACCACTAAAGACCCGACCTGTAGGGGAGCGATGCACGTTAAATCACTCAAGAGCTCAAACGTCCTCCTGTTGGTGTCACCCTCGTCACTTGACCATGGTTCAAAATTACGAGGTCCGTTGCCAAAATCCCTTGTGTAGCTTAACAGTGCGACGTTAATATTCACTCACACAAGTTTGTAAATAACATTTCAACTTATAAACTCAGCGGTTCTAATTGAAAAAAGTATCTATTTGTAATTATCATATTTGTTATATATCTTATAAGAACTTATAAAAACACAACTCATAATAATTTATGAAATGATTTGATAAATTTCAAGTAGAGTTCATTTATTATGGTATAACTGACTTTTCCTTAAAGAATATCTTATAAATATAGAAAAATTCTATTCGCACACACAAAAACATAAATTCCTCATGTCAAAGTTGCTAAAAAAGCTATATTTTTTTAAATAATCATAACAAAGATTTATTTCATTGAATAGAGTCATAGATTTCGACTTCGGCCTATTACATCAAAATTTTTACTTTCCTATACTTCATGCATGTTATATTTCCCTTTTAACATTTTGTATTTAAAAAAAATTTCAGAGTGAGCTTTATACCCACATATCATTCTTCATCTTAAAATACATTTGAAAAATGTCAGAACGATACTGTGATATAGAGATAAGTCCTTTGCCGAAATTGAAGCTTAATAGTAGCAACAGTCATTCGCCGGTGTTTGAATTTTTCATGGAATATTCCTCCTTTCTCTCTCATTTGGTACGCTTTTCCTTCTTATGGCCATTATTTCCCGCTGTATGCAAGAAAAGTAGACCGTGCCGAAGAAAAAAGAAAAGAAGTGGTATAGGATGGGAAAAAGCATTACTATGTTTAGGGAGTAGGCGCTGTTTGATTGCCTTTGGGACTATCTTTTTCTCTTGCATGCATCTACTATTGAACGGAAAGAAAATCTTTTCGGGATGCCAAACAAACTCTGGATGACATGTTTGATCACATTCCCATAGACATATCATTTGTTGAGCTGATAAGAAAATGAGAAGAATTAGAAATAAAGGCAAAAGAGGAAATTATCTTGCTCGTAAAAATATTTTGCAATGTTATCAATTGTATTTGTTCCGACACTCTAATATGCTTATTTTTAGAAATCAGATCAATTCTGATACATGCTTTCTCAGTTTATTCTTCGTAGTATGTAACAGAGATAGAAATGTTAAGTTGCGTTTGAATTTATGCTGATTAATAATTACCACACAAAATAGTATAGAGAAATATTTTCAAACGGGAAGTATAAATTTAAAATAATTGTGATCATATTCCCGCAAAAGAAAAGACAATTTTATTTACCGTTATGCGTGAAATAGTTTTTTGGGAAAGAATACATAAAGAAGAACGAGAGACTTTTCGGTAACCTCTATCTCTTTATATCCGGGGTGGGATTAAGTCGATCGCGATCGACTGGTGGACCGTCAAGGCATTTTGGGATGACCGCCTTCACTAAGACCGAACAATCATTCCATCGTACGAAAGTTTTGAAATATTGTATTTATTCGAATCTAAGCCGCCTACGATTCTAAGCCGAAGCCCCAATTCTCGACAAGATTATGTGAAAATAGAAAAATAGTCTAAAATGGTTTATCGATATCCAATTTTAAGAAATTAAAATAAATTTAAAAGGAAAACTAACAAGAAATGAATAATTATAGTTATTTTATCAGTGTGAAAACTTCTAAATACATACATGAAGCTGTGATTGCTCTAAAATACCCCATAAAACACATTTTTCCCCTTCGATTCTACGCCGCTCCCGATTTTCAGTAGCATTAACATTCAGAAGAAAGTGCGGCTTAGATTAGAGTAAATACGTTATTTTAAAGATACGAAGGAAAAAAATCGAATCACAAGGAAAAATTTCATTGAAAGAAAAATGCACTTCGCTATTTGGAGGTAATGTTACAAAGAAAATCGGTAAATGTTCTTGGTTCCAGGAAAAAGCTCGTAAAATAGAGAAGTTCGAAAAATAGAGGTTCGTAAAATAGAGGTCCGACTGTATTGGATACTTTCTCTTAGCCCACTACACCTAGGACACTGGGTGAACCGCAACACCTTGAAAAAATTAAAAGTAGCTAGTACCCTGGAAAGGTCTGCCCACCCCTGCTTTATATGATGAATCCTTAAGGAAATCTCAGTCCGAACAAAAACCTCGTTTAAAATTAGGCCATCCACAATCCTGAACACTCTGTAGCAGAGGTGATCAACCTTTTTTTTTCCTGCTGGACCATATATTAGCTATTTCACGTGGGCCGTAACATGAGGTTAAATGGGAGAAGAGGGGTTAGAAATGCTTTAAGACCAAAGATAACATTGGAAATTTAAAATATGGAAAATTTATAAAAAAATATTATAACTTATGTTTTGCTTTTCTTAATTACTATTTTATTTTTATTTTTTATTTTTGTCACTAACACTAAATTAAAAAAATTACGAAACACTCCTTACAATTTTTGCATCAGTAAGCGGTTTCATAGGATTACAAATAATATAATACACCTCTTAGGATATCTTTGTTACTGCTGTGACATTACCACTGACAAAACACTTCGTTACTGTTGCAAAGAATATTCAATAAAGCCTAGTTACATCATCTCTTGAAGGATGAAATGTGTCATTGAATGATTCCTGTATTTTTTAAATGCAGCACTTTCGTGACAAATCAAATAAGTACTGTGTTCCTGTTTTTCCCTACAAAGCAGTCAACCTCCATATCGTTAGAATATTTTTTGCTAGCAAGGTATGAAAGACTGTTCAAACTTAGCTTCACCTATAAAATTGTCGTATGAGTGAGTGAATATTAACGTCGCACTGTTCAGCTACACGAGGGCTTTTGACGACGAAACGCTTACTTTTGAGCCATGGTCAATTGACAAGGACGACGCCTGAGCTGGCACCCCTTCTCCTAACTACCACACCAACGGGAGGACGTTTGAGCTCTCGGCAGATTTAACGTACATCACTCCTCTACAAGGCTGGTCTTTAGTGGTACTGGGCTCGAACTAGGGACAAGTCAGCCACGATCCGATACCTTGACCACTAGGCTACGGTAGCCACATAAAATTGTCGCTACTCCACCGCTTTCTGTTATCACTAACCTCAACCGTTACAAATAGAAAAAGAATATCACTTCGCAGCCGTACAACATCGACAGCAAAAAAGCTTAATTGATATATTTGGTTTCTTGTCAAAGAATTTCCCACCAATTTTTAATACATTGTTTTAAATAAAAAAATTGTTCAGAGCAATGGGTCATGACCGGACCACTTAAAAAGGCTCGGTGAGCCACAGGTTGAGTATCGCTGCTTTACAATGATCTCTAATGCTTAAAATAAGATAATGTAGCTAAGAGTAAAATATTAATTATAGATTTTTTTTTCTGTTTGAAAAATGTACGGATTCAAAATATGCTTAAATTATAAATAGCACACAGTACAGCTACAATTAAAAGGAGTTGCGATACCTTTTTAATTAATTATTAGAACCTTGAATAAGTTCTTGCTGTTTCCTAATAGATGACATTACTAGGACTACTTGCGTGTAATTTCAAATGGTAAAGCATCTGCAGTGAAGTACGGTATGTAATCTTACTTATTTAGGGATGGAGCTTTCAAAATGTGATGTCTCACACACATTCCACTGTTTATACTACTTACTTTTTTTCTTTTATTTCACAGGTTTTCACCTATCTTGACGTAAACTGAAACTACTTAATCGCTTTTCATTTCCTCGATATGACAACTCGTTTTTTTCCGAACTCTTTCATCAAACGCTCATATTGTTGTTCGAAATTATTCTGCCCCAAACTATGCAATATGTTTAAAAAAATTTTGACATGTAATAAATAATGCATTAGAAAACATCCCTCAAAAGAAATCAATAATTCTGAATAATAATGACATATTCGGATGAAATTGCTTTGTGCTTACAAATTAGCGTCACCGCAGCAAAATTGGTGCCACTTGATTCGCCCCTTGATAGTAAAACATAAAAGATTCTAATTTGTTTTATATGAAAAAGTACCATTCAATCAAATTTTGGTGGAAAATGGAACAATTCATGTGGCGCCAATTTAGTTACAGAGACGCTAATAAGCAAGTGCCAATTATTTTCTGTAAATCAAGTACGAAAAATTGATCTATATCACAAAGTAGCAGGGAAAAAATTGTTTCTTAGAGTTTATACAATTAAGATTACTTTCAGATAACAACCATAGCTTTATTGCTTAAAACTTAATCAAAATATCTTTTGTTCTTTAATGTTCCTGATATTTGACTACATACCTAAATTTGTCTCTACTACCTGTAACTATTTATATAAAATGAAGGGAAAATATCGGCTTAAGTCTAGTATGGGGGGTGGGGTGGATTTGGCAATTTTTATCTAGATATCATGGTGAGATAACGAATTCATTCTGGTTTCCGGACATCTATCGCTAAATGAAGTAGCTTGGTGACCGATTTTGGTTGCCAAAAGAAATTGACATCTTCAAGGGCCCCTCTATACTACACTTTAACCATAATATCTAAAGCATAGTTACATACCTGAAGAAGGTGCCAAAACTAAATATACCAAAAAAGTAATTTACTTAAAACGCGAAACTACTTTTTTAGGGTTGCTCATAAATCACCAATACTGAATAGCTAGACTGCAAGATTTGAATACACTTCACTGTAGTAAAAACCCAAGTAGTACTAATATAATATCGCAACACTCGTTAACTCCATTAATAAATCGCCCAGTTGGCAATCCCAATTTCCTATGTGCCGTACGCGCTAAATTATCAACCATATGCTTCGTTTCATATAATGTCGACAATAGGTTGCGATAATACGTAAATACCAACCAAGTTTATTACATATGTCAAATAGTACTTTAGTCAGTATTCTAAGTAATATATGAGAGCATCCTAAAATCCCTTTATATTTTTTAAATTTTAGGCGGCTTTTGAGCGATTTTACTCCAATGTGCGCTCTTAATTTAAAAGTGTACATTTAATATAAGCATTTCTTTTAATTTTGAAAATCTTTTTGAAACTTTATTGTTTGAACATCTTTAACCAATCATCAAATTTGAAATTTTGTCTATTTTACAAGTAATATAACACATGTACGAATTTAATATTAATTCAGTTAAAAACACGTGATTGTATTAATCATGTGACAAACATGAATTTAGTCCATTGTACAAAATATTGGCAACAGTACTAATTTGCATTCAGATATTTTCTGTTTACCTTAATAGTGTTTCCGGTTAAATATAACTATCATCTATTTTTTAAGAAAAACACTTTTTTAATTACTATGCAAAATCTACACAGAAGGAAACGCAGTTTTCGTCATAAAAATGAAGTGCTGTCATATAGTGGAATTATTCGTAGAAGCAGATAAAATTTAGTGCTTACACATTTTATCTCAAAGCATGCAACAGATAAAAATAGTTTTACTAGGCTTTTAAAGCGTTAACTGAATGAAAAAGTTCAAAATGAACTTCTTCATTTATTGCTTAAAGATAACAATAAACTGATTTACTTTTATAAATAGAGTCACCAGTGGCTGTAATAAATAAATCGTTAAGCTTCTAGCTACCTTTAAAACAGTACTTAAAGATAAAAGAAATTATATGAACTTATTTATACTAACCAGAAACAGAAACAATTCTAATCATGTTGGATCTGGTTAAAAATATTGGAAATATTTTAAGGATATCTACGATTCGAATCGATCACACTATATTTCGTCTTCACTATACTTTCACTGTGATTGTTCTATTGACTTTCAGTGTCGTTATGACTTCCAATCAACTCGTAGGGAGTCCTATAGTTTGCGACAATGATCCAGATAAACCAGTCTCATTGGATCTTATTAATTCTTACTGCTATATCTCTGGAACTTTTCTAATATCTACAGCTTTCAACAAGAGTGTAAGCTAATCCTTTTTCGTTTTTACGTATTATTCTAATTTTTACTTTGTCAAACGTGGAAAATTTTATTTTAGCCCTCCCCTTTATTTAACGCCATCTTGGCTCATTACTATCATTATATTGGACAGAAGACAAATACAGAAAAATGAGCGGCTAACACAGTTTGCCACAGTTTGTTTTTCTTCTTAGACAAAAATGTGAACTAAAATAGTATTTTACTCTATACGAATATTATTCGTATATTAGTACTATCAACCAATTCCATCAAATCAAAAGACGTCGCCAAATGCTGTACAAGACCAGGGACGGACGACGCCCAAGGCCCAAGTTAATTTTTACGTCCTTATATAATCAAAATTAAAATAATACGAATAGTAATAATGGATTTGAATTAAATTTCGCATAAATTAAATATATATATACATATTGGTGGTTCTTACGCATTATCGCAACCTATTGGTGACATTATATGAAACGAAGCAAATGGTTGCCAATTCAGTGCGTACGACGCATAGGAAATCAGGTTGCCAACTTGGCAAGTTATTAATAGAGTTGGCGATTTTTGCGATAATACGTAAATACCATTTTTTTTTTGGGTGTAACAACTAAATATACAATTTAGAATAACTTCTTTATTTTAATTAAGAAATAAACATATCTATCTAATTAATCATATAATATATTTATTTTTTGCTTCATCCATGCGAAAGTACATTGCTGGCCACCGAAAAGGCAACACCCTGAAGGAAGCACGCAAATAACATGAAATTTACAACATGCATTAGTGGAGGTGATATATGCAAATGATTTGAATTTCTGCGCAGACACATCACGCACGCCTGTGGCGCCACCTCAAAGCGCTATTTAAGGCTTGGAGATTTGGACGATTTCAAGTTCGACAATTGTGTTTTTCTCTCTTGTGGGTTTTTCAAAATCTCGTAGAAAACAGCGATCGGCTTTTTATCAAGTATCCGAGTTCGACAGAGGAAGGATAGTGGCCTACCGAAATTGTGGATTATCTTTCAGGGAAATCGGTAGTCGTGTTGGACGAAACCAAACAACTGTAATGCGGACATGTGACCGTTGGATGCAGGAGGGTACGTCAGAACGGCGTGGTCGATCGCATCCACCTCAGTGCACAACGTGAGGACAGGCAAATTGTGCGCATGACAGTGACGGATCGCTCAGTCCCATAACGAACCATAGCACCACACATTGAGTCTGTAACGCATCATTCAGTGTCTGCGCTTACCGTTCGACGTCGTTTACAGCAGAGTGGTCTGTCCACAAGACGTCCATTGCTTGGTCTACCCTTGACGAAGAACCACAGACGTCTCCGCCGCAAATGGTGCGATGAAAGAAGGATGTGGGTGGCAGAATGGAATGAAGTTTACTTTACTAATGAGTCATGCATCTGTCTGCAACACCACGATGGTCGGATTCGAGTCTGGAGACACCGTGGAGAGAGGATGCTGAACAGCTGCGTTATGCACCGCCACACTTGTCCTTCACCGGGTAGTATGATATGGGGCGCGCGCGCGCGGTATTGGATATCACTCTCGCACTCCTCAAGTACGCATTGCTGGTACTTTAAACAGCCAGCGCTACATCTCCAAGGTGTTCGAGCCAGTTGTCCTTCCTTACCTTCAGGGCTTAGCCACAGCCATATTTCAACAGGATAATGAGCGACCACACGTGGCACGCATTGTCCAAAGGTTCTTCGTCAATCACCAGATTGAATTGCTTCCCTTGACGGCTCGCTCTCCGGATCTTTAGCCGATAGAAAACATGTGGTCCATGGTTGCTCAACGATTGACCCAGATTACACCCCCAGCTGCCACACCAGATCAACTTTGACAACGAGTGGAAGCTGCTTGGTCTTCTGTGCCCCAAGAACACATCCAAAGTCTCTTTGAATCAATGCCGAGGCGTGTGGCAGCGGTAATCTCCAACAATGGCGGCTACTCTGGCTACTGATTCTGCCGGAACCACACTTCACAGAAGTCTATAAATTTAATCATTTGATACTTGGTCAACATGTTATCTACAAAATAAATTTCGTTCTGCTATCTCTTGTCTTTCTTGGTGTTGCATTTACGGTGGCCAGCAGTGTATTAAATGAAGTGAAAAAAGTGAAAAATCTAATGCCAATAGATAAGGAAGTACAAAGAAGCATTAAAATTCGGTCTTGCAGTTGATAAAAAACAAAATCGGTTTCAAATTTTTGGCACGCCTAAAAATTTGCAGCACAAGGCCCGGGCTTTGCGGGCTTAACCCTATTGCTGCGTAGTTATTTTATCAAAGTAGGCTCAAAAATTGCGTATGTTTTCATTACGAATTTCAAGTCTACGTATTAAATCTACATTTTAGAGTTGAAATATACAAAAAAAAATTTGTGAAATAGTTTTTTTTAAAAAATATCGAATTAGATTATAAAAATATATGTGAACATAAAAACATAAATGAAACTCTAAGCAAGAACAGCATAGGTTGAATAGCTTAAATAGTTAAGAAAATTGCATACCCGTGGAAATCGTGGGTTGTACATATTTTGCTACATCTATGTTGCCCATGAAAATCTCTGCATTCGCAGCGAGAGGGTTAAGCCTAAATCTTTCACTGTACAAGACAAAATCCCTTGATGACCAAAGGAAGTTACAATAACTGTCCTCACTGTCCTGATACTGACCTTTTTCCTAATCATATTTTAGCTTTCTTCCTATATTGGCTAAACTTCACAACATAGACCTGAACCCCAGTTACCATCAACTTATTAATTCTTCAACTGTCTTTGACATTGCAAGGACTGTTTCTGACACCTTTGTGGTGCTAATTTGATTTCTCTGCACCACTTGGACAAGACGAGGACTACGGGTTTAAAAATGTGAAGGAGTAGTTTTCCACTATTTACTACATATCACGGCATTTGGGCGACGTGTTTTAATTTGACGAAACTAGTTAACAATATAATTTGTAATTACCATTAGTTACTTTTAAGTTAATAACAAGTAATGTAAAAAAAAATTAAGTCAATTCCTACTTAAATCAAAAACAAAAATATTTATTTTAGTTACTTTTTATTAAATAGTTACAATTAATATAAATATGTATATACATATGACAGAATCACAGCATTAAGTGGCAATTAGTTTTTATTAATCATCATTAAAATATCGCATTGTCATCTAAAATAATCATGTATATAAAATTTCAGTTCAACTGCTCAGTTTTTTTTTCTCACGTATTAATACGTGAGAAAAAAAAACTTTTTAAGTTTTGATCCAAGTCGCTAAAAATGAAGCCAACGTGGCTGTATCTGTAATTCTTTAAATAATTAATTTCAGTCAATAATTTTTATTAATTATAATTAAAGTATCGTATTGTTACCCCAAAAATAGTGTATAGAAAATTTCAGCTCAAATGGACGCTCTAAAATGAGAGGGAAAAAAACCTTTTCATGTTCTGACACGCCAAAATGGTCGCTAAGTCATCCAAAATGATGCCAACGTGGCTGTATTTGCAATTCTTTGAATAATTCGTTTTAATCAATTAATTGTATTAAGTATATATATATGCATACATATAGAAAGAGGGAGATAATAGTAGGAATTGAAATAAGACACTAATTTTATAACAGTACACTACGCGACAAGTTGTCGATGTTCTCCAAGTTGGGCGATAGCATTACTCACACAATACAGTAACCTCGATTTTCGATTATTGGTACTGAGGTTTCCATTCTTATTACATACGTTAAAATTAATTTTTTATTGTTTTATTCTTATTGTGGAGACCCAATTCATTTTAGATGATTTTAATTGGATTATTTTACAAATTTAAACAGTTCCGTACTTAACGTTGTATTTCTGTCGTTTACACAACTATGGATATTTCGAACATTATTGGTGAGCATCAGGATTTCTCTTTTTAAAAGAATATGCTCATTCTCTTGATTATGATTTCGCTGGTTTCGTCAGTCATGACTTGTGATTAGTAAACCAGAGAAATGAAAAATTACTTTCAGACAGGATAAGAAATTTGACATCCGTGTGTTTTATTGCATATCTTACAGTGCAAATTTGCGCTGCCCAACAATAAATTTATCAGACATAATTCTTTAACTGGAATCAAATTGCGGATTCTCAGTTTATTTCAATTTTACTTTTGATTAACGAATTTTTAAACGTTAACTGTTCGTTGAAATTCATAAAAAACTCAAAATATTCTTAACATTTTTTTTTTATTTTTTTTCACTCCTATTTCTGGCAGTTTTTCTGCTTTTCCAACCGGCATTCATAAATTTCCAACATTCTATTTTTTTAAATCCTAATAGTCATATTTTTCCAATTTGTTTTTTAAAAAAGTCAGTATACTATATTGCTTAGTTCATCTTTTTTCGCTTTTAAAATCTGTTATTAAACTCTTTCGTTAAAAGTAATGCATTCTTTTAAATTACTTTTATGTCGAGTTTTTAATGCTAGGCCGCCATCTTGGATTTTAAAAAACTGGATGGATAAATTTTATTTCAGCACCATAAAGACATTTGGATCGTAACTTACTCATAACACAAATTAGTTCCATAAAAAAGTTTCTGTCTTCTCTAGAACAGAGTAAACAAAACAACAAAACGTCGGATTTTTAAGTAAAAACATTTCGACTCTAAGCGGAACGTATTAATAAGGCTAAGGAAAAATCTTAAAGTTATTTTAAGCAAAATTTTTGAAAAAGTTTACTAACCTAAATTTAACTCTCACCTAATAGCTCGTGTTATGTACTTTTTGATCGACGAGTACCCAATATTTCTCTCCATGTTGTAGAAACTTCAAAGTAGCCAAAAATATTCATAAAAATTTTCAATCAAATATGGCGACTAAAATTCGTTTCCCAAAGCAATATCAACACAGAGATACATGCTAATTTTGCAAATTTTACTTAGAGACATTAAGAGATGCATTCAAATCATCCATAGACCCAATTTTTGTTAAAACTGTTTCATACCTACTGCTTTACACTTCTAAACGTTTTTGAATATATTTAAATTAATTTAAACAAAATATTCTTTCAAAACTTGTACCATGATGTGAAATGCCCTTTATATAAACATACAGTAGAGTGTCGTTTATCCGGAGCGTCAAATATCCAAACCAGGGTTTTTTTGTTTTTTTTTGTCAACCGCATGTACTGTTTATGAATATGTTTTCGAACAGTGCAATGCGCAACAGTTGTTTCACGTGAGGCCAAAAGTAACGGGAAAACCCAAGATGAGGGGTATTTGGGAAATTTCAGTTGTGTGATTTGGTAAATATCTGCGCGGAGTATAAGGTCAGTTTGTTTCCACGTGAGAAGTTGAAAACGTGCTCTTCTGTTGAGTTGTGAACTGATATGGCTTCGAATTCAATACGGAAGCGCAACGTCTTGAAGATAGAGACAAAACTTGAAATACTGAACCGTTTCGCGATGGGAGAAAGCGGAGCGATGCAGAAGACTGTGGATTTCAAATGATAAATGGTAACGTGATTGTTACTTCCGGGCAAGGAGATTCCGACCCTGTCGACGATGAAACGGATGAAGACGAGGACAACAACCAAAATAGCAAGCGTTCATCAAATTCTGACGCGTTTGCTGCGTTAGAGACAGCTATGGAGTGGTACGAACAAACGAGTGCTGCCCTACTCAACTACTGCTGCTCAAGAGAACCGGAGACCTTGCAATGAAAAAAAAAGGTGTACAATGGTACAGCGAAAAATAAGTGATTATTTTCAACAATAAAGGTAAAAGTACGACATTTTGCACTTATTTTGCTTTTTCTTCAAACACATTTCCCGCATATGAATATTTTCAGTATTCGTATAGTGTCCGTCGTTTTCGGTTATCCGAACAGTGTACGGTCCCAATTGATTCTGATAAACGACACTCTACTGTAATTAAATCAGAATTTATTTCCCTTGAATATATATATATATATATATATATATATATATGAATTATTCCTGTACACAGGAATACATTTTGCTCAGCTTTCGCCAATTTTAACGATAGTAAAAGCCTTTATTTTCTCGCAAAAATACTTACATTTTAGAAATAGACAAAATAAATGCTTTTATTTCCTTCCTAGGTTAGCAAAGAAATTCCCCATCCTGGCATCGCTGGATCACAGCACCCAGAAACTTTTCGCTATTATATGTATTATCAGTGGGTATATTTCGTGTTCTTCGTACAAGCACTCTTTTTCTATGCTCCAAGATGGCTTTGGAAGACATGGGAAAAAAGTCTGATACAAATTTTGGTTGGAGGTTTCGAAGCTAGGCATCTCGGAGAATTTGATATGAGAAAAAAAATGGAAAACCTGATTTTGTATGTGATAAGAACATGGAATAAGCATAACTGGTACGCCATGAAGTATATGTTCTGTGAATTTTTAGCCTTGATTAACGTCGTGGCGCAATTTTTTATCCTAAACCGATTTTTCGGAGGTTACTTTATGACATATGGTGTAGATGTCATCAAATTTGCTATGTCACCTGAAGTATACACTAACTACCAAAATGCGACTCTTGACACCCCAAACAATCCGATGGTTATGCTCTTTCCACGAGTAACGAAGTGCATTCTTCGAATGTTTGGAAAAACATCACAAATAGAAACATTTGACATCATTTGTGTTATGCCTCTCAACGTTATAAATGAAAAGTTCTTCTTATTCTTATGGTTTTGGTTCTTAGTACTAATTGGTTTAACAGCATTAGAGTTGATGAAGAATATCATTTTCATCTGCATGCCCTTTTTCCGAGCCTGTGCATTGTGTATGCATACAAGTTTCGTCGATCAAAGAAAAATTCGAATGATATTACGAAAAGGAAGTTTCGGAGATTGGTTCCTACTCGATCTCCTTAGTCTAAATTTAGACGAAACATTTTATACCGAATTCATTGGTAAATTGACAAATGAGTTGCCATTTTAGAATTGAATAGGCTCTCTTAATATGGAATATATTGGCTCTTTCCTGTATCTCATTCGGTCAAAGGTATGAGTTTAATATTCAAATTTTTGAAAATGTATTAGTTAGTAATGCAATAAGGTTTATGATTGTGTGGATTTTTTTAAACAGAATTAAATCCTCAAAATTTTATTATTGGCTTTAGTCTCCCTAACAGAATTCCTCTGTTACATCATGAATTGTTTATTTGCAGTTTGAAACTTTTCACAAACTCTTAGCCTTACAATTTTTTGCTTTATGAAGCGTTTTAGACATCCTTTTCAGCATACATGTAGATTTTCGAAAGACATTTTCATAATGTATATGTAAGTTCTGTGTTTAATACGATAATGTAGTCAAAAATTAAATTACTCCTAATAAAGAAATGATGCATGAGACATTTTTTTGACAGTCTTGATTTAGAGCTTATATTTAAAAGTTTCAGTCTAGCAATTTTACATTTTTAAGTAATGTTCATGACATCTATTGAATTTGAGCAAAGTTTATTTAACAAGTTTCAGTGTGTGTGTGTGTGTGTGTGTGTGTGGTGTGTGTGTGTGTGTGTGTGTGTGTGTGTGTGTGTGTGTGTGTGTGTGTGTGTGTGTGTGTGTGTGTGTGTGTGTGTGTGTGTGTGTGTGTGTGTGTGTGTGTGTGTGTGTGTGTGTGTGTGTGTGTGTGTGTGTCACTGTTATCCATTAATAGAAACTTGGAGGATTCATATGAGTATTTAGTTAACATACTTTGTACTGTTTTACATTTGCTTACCTAGGTGATTATAGTAGCCACGGTAGCTAAGTGGTCCAGGTATCGGATCGTGGCTGTCATGTCATTAATTTGAGCCCAATGCCACTGAAAACTCACCGTGTAGGGGAGTTATGCACGTTAAATCTATCGAGAGCTCAAACGTCCTCCCGTTGGTGTGGTGTGGTAGTTCAGAGAGAGAGCTGCAAGCTCAGGTGTCGTCCTTGAGACTTGACTATGGTTCAAAATTATGAGGTCTGTCACCAAAAGCCCTCGTGTATAGCTGAACAGTGCGACGTTAATATTCACTCACTCATTCACGTAGATGATTCTAAACATCATTTGTTAGTATATTTTACATAAAACTTTTAAAATTTTATTCATTTCCCATAACAGAGGTTATTTTAATATATATTAAGAAAAATAATTGGAATAACTTAAAATTATTATCTAAAATATTATTAAACATTACCAGAGTATATCAACTTCTCCAATCACTTAAAGACTTAAAAAAATTTAATTTTTCTCATTCTTTCTACTACATTATTCAAAAACAAGTAATTACCTTCTCGTATTCTCCCTAAAGCTAATCGACCTCCAAGAAGTATTTTTGAAATTTCCCTTTGAATCGTTATTATCGACCTATTCGGGGCCTAATTTCTTTTAGTAAAAAACTTTGAATTCAGATTTAAAGTTAAGCATTCTTAAAGTATTATTTCGCCTTTAAGTTTAACATATGGCACATTTTATTCAAAATAATCACCTTCTGATTTCACACGGGCCTTAAGTTTCTTTGCCCAAACATTTATCAAGCCCTGCCCTACCTTCCTTAAAAAACTTTCAGACATTTAAAACTGGGAATCTTTGACATTTTTGGCATACCTTTGTCTCCAATACTTCCGTTTCCTCTTTTGGCGTACAATTTGGCTCGTCATAAATTTTTATATAATTTTGAAAATACGTTAAAAGCTATAAAGCATACATTTTTGAAAAATCTAAACATAATTAAAAATGCTTTTGATCTTATTTCACTTGTTGGAATCATAATCAGAATAAAAAGGGATATCCCCTAAATGTTATCTGACTCAGCCACTTCCAGTTACTTCAGATCTATCTTAACAGACTTAATGATTCGATCAGAATTATCAAGCAGCAAGGTTAATTAATTTTAATAATTTTATACATTTTAAATAATTTTAAGCAATGATGTCCCATTAAATTAAATTAAAAAGTCATATATTTTTTCCTTCTTTTTAAAATCAGGAATCTATGGATATTCTAGAAACCAATGCTTAAAATATCTTAAAAACTATCTTGGTTGTTTTGAAACTGTATTTTATAGACATTTGATTTTTATTGTTGCACAATTTTCAATATATCAGCAGGGCTAAAGAAATTCTATTATATTAGAAATCCGAAAAAAATCTAGAATCATCACAAAATTTTTATTTAAAAAAATATGTTTATATATTACAGCAAATAATTGACGAAAAGATCAGTGAAGGTTTGGCTAATATTACACTTGACACAAATAGTAAAATACTCAATTCCCTTGGACTATGTCAAAGTTTATTCATTCATTAGAGTAATATGTTCACTGAGAAAGGAGTCAATGGGGATTGCTCCTGTCCAATTCTAAAAAAGACAGAAACTGGATGAATACTGTTACTTAGAAAGGGGTTCGAGGATTTTATACAAATCAGTCGCAAAGAGCAAGACAGTTCTTCAGGAGCGGTGGAAATTTCTTGTCAAAAAACAATCCTTCAATTACAAGATACAGTACTCAAGTTCACTGAGTAAATCTCAGAAGGCATTCACACCTTCTACGGTACTCACAGACACAACCATCAGTTTCTAAAATACATGTATGTTTAAAGATTCTTCGCAAGCACTCGCTCGTCCTATTCAACAACTAAAGTAATTACTAATTGCTGTAGTTGACTCTTCCCAAACAAACCAATACCAACTAATCGTTAGTCAAAACAACGCTGATACAGTTTCAGTGTGCGACTCCCTATTTATACGCCTCAAGGATCTTTCGATAAAGATCCACTAACTTCATAGATCGTGATATCAGTACATTTCTCCCGTAATTTCCAGAAGAATCCATATGGACACGAATTCGCCAAAAATGACCGCCAAAGTCATCAAAAATGATGCCAACTGAGCTCTATCGTCAAGATTTCGCGAGCTTCCATTGAATCGCCATTATAAAGAAAGGAACGATATTGCTTGCGAATATTACAATGTTAACATAAAATAAATGCAACATACAGTAATATAAACGCGTATTACACATCCAGATATAAATTATTTACACTATTTTAAACATTCATTACATAAAATTCGTATCAATACCCTACCACTTGTGCACACATGAGATGAACTAGATAGTTATAATTTTACATTTGATTTCAGAATGTATTTATGCATATACGTAAGTGGCTCTGAAAAAACCGATATCTCAAACACGCCCTCTTTCATTATCAGCATCTGTAAAGTTGGCAAGAGAGAATATACACGTTAGATTGATCTTACACAAGAGAAAAAAGTATTTTCAACTTTTTTAAAATCCCATGTTGTCATGTGATATTGTGACGAATAGATAAACGTTCAATCAGACTTCGATTGTCAACAAAAACCCAGATTTTCTTCTTGTAAAAAAATGATACACACAAGTCAAGGTAACACAAGTCTATGGTAATTAATTCGTTGTAAAAAAACTGGCCAACATTCAATTAATCATTTTTGTCATACATTTTAGCAGTTTTTTCTCTCAGTATCCTGCTTAACATAGAGTTATTATACAGCCCAAATAAAATGTTCGCAATTCTTCAGCAGTTTATTTAATGTAAAGATTATTCTGTATGTTCTCATGTGTTTTAATTTTAGCAACCCTCCATACATCTTCTCAGCTATACTTATTTTTAACGTAAAAACGTAGTATAACTTTAATTTATATTGAGTATTGGAATTATTAAACTGTAAATGTGTTAACGATTTTTCTCAAATTACCTTATTAAACTGTTCCTTAGAGAACTGCTTTTAGCAATAATTGTAAAAAGTACTGATTTTTGCAACTAATAATTTTATAATAAACTTAACACAATAACACAGAAAATAAAATATAATGTTACCGTAAAATCCAACATATATATAACGCGCACCTACGCTTTCAAGCTGCAATTTTTAGACAATCCCGAGGTGCCCTAGTGATATTTTCCTTTTCCCACGGGGTTTACTGTCTTTGGTAAACATGGGCTTCACGAACCCGGGGTACCCCAGTGATCCTTCTCTATTTTCGACCCTCTTTCTTGTCATTCAATTCATTCTTTCTTTCTCTTCCCGTCTAGACCACAGATATTAAAACAAATGTTTGGCGCAATATAGCCGAAATCGGCTCTTGCGCCAATAAACCCCAAAATCAATTCAATTCAATGCAATTTTTAATTTTTTTGGCATAATCGCCATATAATGCGCACCCCTTATTTTGCGAATAGACCCGGAATAAACGAGTGCAATACTCTTATGCTTTGAAGTTACTTATTCCAGCTATATTCACAACTTCAGAAAAAAATAATATACTTCTAGGACTACAATCCTTAAAGTTCATAAGGAATGTGTTATTCATTTAAAAAAAAAACAGTATTTTTGTATATGTGTAGAAGTCTTTTTTCCTGTGTTTCCTGTGTCTTTTTTCCTGCTATCGCATTTTTTGTGTTAAGTGCGCGTTATACGAATATTTTACGGTATTTTTAATTCCAGCGATATAATGTGTTTCTTAAATATTTAAAATTATATATTCATAAATATATAACAAAAATAACAATGTCTGCATTAAAACTGCCTGCTAATGAGAAACTAATTTCTCGGAGTTCAAAATTGTCTCGACTGTGCGCGTGGATGTAGTGAGTGGAGGAAGGGATTAGTTCTGATGTCAACTTCGTAATCTATCCGTGGTCAACTATTATGAGACATATTTCACACCGGCGACTTGACGATTAACCCTCTAGCTGCGTAGTGCTACGTCTACTACGTGTAACTTTGCCGGTGGAAATCGCGGATGCGCAGCAGAGAATTAAGGACTGAAAGACAAGGACTAGTTGATGCGTGAGGAGTACCCTGGATCTTTAAAAATAGTAATAATAATAAGCATGCCAACTGGTGGCGTAATTAGTTTTTCGCTGGCCTTGTACGCCTAGGGTTGCGGGTTTGACACCGGCTCAAGTCGGTGGATTTTCATGATGCAGAAAATCGACAGTTCTCATGTCATATGATTATGTGGCATGTAAAAATCTCTGAGGAATAACTGTTTGGCTTGGGTGTTCTCGACAAAATTTATTCCTTAGAATGGTTTCGTATTATCAGAGCTCAGGTGCTACCCTCTGGGAGGAAACTGGGTATAAAAATGACTAGCGGCGATTATTTTCCATCTATATGGTGTAGCACTAAAAAGAGATACCAGCTCCTCAGAAATGTACTAGATCTGCAATGGTAAAAAACCAATCCGCAGCCCAATAGAAATATATATAAAAAAAATAATAAGCATACAACCTTAAAATAAATAATTATTTCTCCTTAACCCTGCCAAACGATATTTGATTGAAGTTAAGAGGTTTGAATCATGAAATCTCCAGGTCCAGAAATCTCCAGACCTTAAGTTTATTATAATAATTATAAAACGATAAAATTCCACATAAATAATTTACAGCAACACATATATTCCACATAATTTCTTTATTTTAATTGCCTATTTACTTTTGGCAACATTAAACTCGTTTTTGAAACTGCCAAGTTAAAGTTGATATTTATAATTTTCTTTATTTTTCTTGCAGGTATTTATTAATTTATGTTTATATTTTTATCTTTTAAAAGCAATTCTTTTTTAGATTATATTAATTTTTAAGGAAAAAATACTAATTTGTGCTATTTTACTTCTGTTATTGTACATTTCTATACGAAAATTCAGGTATCTGAATTTTGCTGAAATTCACATTAATTTCCACTGAATAAATAATATGGTATCAGTATGTGTAATTAAATGTAGATATCACGCATATGATAGGAATGTATATAGAATAGGATGCACCTTTTTTTTTTAATTTGGCGATGTTTTTATAGATTTCCTGGAGTGTGTGTGGTAAAGCTTTTATGGACTAGTTCTACTTTGTAAACAATAACATTGAGTGGAACCCTCACTTACTTCCGGTGTTATGTTAATCTATGGGAAAACATCGAAATTCAACTGAGTTTTTCAAACAGTTAATGCAAGTTTTTGAAACTTTTTTTGTACTATATGGATAGAAGATGATCTGTAGATTTCAGATTCAGAATTTTATAGTATTTATTTTAGTATCATTTCTAAAATACCTTGTTAATTTTTTAGCTCAAAGCAATTGAGATTTTGCATTAACCGGAAGAAGAAAAGGGTAATAATGACTGCAGCACCCCCATAGTAAGCTTTATGGTAGAACTTGTCCATAGCGAATTGTTTACTCCGACAGTATTCCTGTTACAATGAAATGCAGAGATATTCCGAAAAGGTCACATGTGTTCTCTGAACTGTCATTCGCTATTTATAGTCGGCAAACATTTCTAAGAAGTCGGCTTTTTTAGAAAAAACGTTTCACTGTTACCAGGTTGAAAAACTATATTAAGATTTCGACTTAGATATTCCTTGCGTATTTTGTTGTTGATTACTACCATTTGTTTTCAGTTAATTTTTCTGAACAATAAAACTTAACCGCAACAATTACAACGTTGAAGATAACTCGCCAAGAAGACAACGCCAATTTCGCATGTGACATAAGCGCTGAATTGGCTACCTTGTGCTTCGTTTCATATAATGTCGCCAATACGGTTGCGATAACACATAAGTACCCTTATAAGTACAGTTTACGATCTTTCAAAAATGATTTGGGGAGAATATGGGGGAAATACTTAAAAGGGTGCTGAATCGCCCACTGCTTGACACGATTTTAAAAAGTTGCTAACTTAGCGCGCTCTCGCATCTTGTCCTCTACAGTTTTATAACCCTGGCACTTACATATTATCGCAGCAATCACCAACGTTCAAGATAACTTGCCAAGACAGCAAACCCAATTTCGAGTTGTCAATCATTTGCTTCGTTTTATATAATGTCGCCAAAAGGATGCGATAATACGTAAGTACCATGCCTTGCTAAAAATTACATGATTTGGGATAATATCGAATTTTCAATTTGTGAAAATGAATGCAGTTGATTAAGAAAAAGTATTCGAAAGTCGAATTTAGTTGGAAACATCTTAAATCCTGTTACAGCCAGCCCCTTGACGAATATTTTTCAAACCACGTGAAAAGAACCGCAAGGCGCGTTTTTATCAAAGTTAGTATCCGGTAAATTGGGAAAAACAGAGCGCTTTGTCCAAAACCAAAAATTGAAAATTTTATGCCTTTAAGAACAAATCCAAGTAAAATTTAACTTCTAAAAATAGAAAATTAAAGAAGAAGGAAGAAATTGGTGTTCTAAGGAGAAAAATTGAAGTTTTTAAGGGTACTTAACCCTTTCGCCGCAAGCGAAAAAGTCGCCAAAAATTATACAACCGACGCTAAACGGTAAATTCTCGCTGGTTACCTTTTACCTCCACATTAACAAAAGAAGTCGTGGTCTTTTTTATCAGTACCGCTCACAATGCATAAAAAATAGATGAAAAGGGAGAACTAACTTTTATTTCATTTTTTATGCATATGTTATGTGCGATCACCAGAAAAGTTGGCGAAACAGAAAAGTAGATTTATAAGACCTTAAGAACAATTTCCTGTAACATTCAACTTCTTAAAAAAATAGAGGAAAGGGCACAATCGCGAACTTCTTGCCGTGATTTTTAAGAAATCTCCAATTTACTGTACTCTTATGTGTTTCCTTTCGTAGTTGCAATCCCTTCAGAAGACATAATACAATGCGACATTTAAGATGACAAAAAAAGTTGGCTCGGTTACTACAATTGACGCTCTTATCAATCTCGAGAAAAGCGCGAGAAAACGAGGCAAATAAGTGGGCGATTCTGCATTTAAACCAAAAGAAATTGAAAGCCTACTAACATTACTCAAAGGACTTCTGCTGAACCATGTATCTTTCTTCATTCTATAACACACATCAAGTAAATTCTCTTTTACTTTCGAACGGCATCTCCATTCATAACCATCAATCAGATTCCTCCTTTCTCTCAAATACATACCGTATCCACATTTCGGACATTTAAACTTTGATGTACTCCAACCTTCTTGCATGTGCAATTGAAAAATCTCCCTTTTTTCCCCTTGCTTTCAAAGAAAGAAAAAACTCTGTTAAGCCTTGCACTAGACTCATTCTAAACAGCGAGAGGTTCTCAGATCTAATTATTTAATGGCCTTCAAGCGTTGAAAGGGTTTGCAAATTGTTGAATCACCTCTATTATATACATCTGTTACTAATGTAAGGTAGCCAAAGCTTACACAACGAACAATAATTACCAATCCCAGCTAACTAACAGTCATTAATAAAGATCAATTGCTTTAAAGCTAAAAAAGGTTTAGCGATCAAAAAAGTTCAAAAGTCTTAAGTATGCTAAAATAGAGTCCAAACAAGAGGATAAAAGCCTCGTATTAGGAGGACGATGAGAAAAAAACTGAAGAAATTTCATTAAATATGATCCATATTTTAATGAGAAAGAAAATTTGGACTGGAAAAACCAACTGTGATTTTTATTTTTCATCGAATCAAAAGATGTCGCCAAATGCTACGATAAGCAGCTAGCAGTGGAAACCATTCCCACGCAAGTTCGAACTCTATAATAATAACGTTAACAGCATCCGAAGACGTATTTTTGAGAAATTTACACATTGATGAATTTGGTATTTTAGTTACAGGTGGAGGTTTTGTGGGATATGGAATAATTATCCTGTTATCATGTTGTCTATTATCCCTGTTACTTTAGTACTATTATTCTACCTGCAAACGATACACATTAATAGTTTGGCAAACACTAATAACAATCACCAAAAAACTCGCCAACTTCGCCAAAATTTTTTATTACTTTGCAAGACACTGAATTCAATTAACTCAAAGATAATAAAACTGCTGCGCTCTTCATATGTAACTTATCAAATTTAAAATAGCTCTTTTACAGCCCTAGTATTAAGAAGTTTACCAGCTTTGAAATGTAAGATCTAAATTTAACTTTGAAAGTCCTAACAATATGTGTTATATTTAATGCAATTTGAAGTTAATTAGTTTTGATTGAAATTGTGACGAAATTTCAGGAGGATTAACATTATCTCTAAATGAAAGATTTGAAGAAAAACGGGAGGAAATCATGAAAGTTTTACTATGGAGAACTTTTCCGCATTGATCAATTAATTTGATAGAACCTAGTGTTTTCAAGAAAGTAAGACTATCTTTGTGTTATTTACATTTATTTATCTTTAGCTATTTGTAACTTAGATGTATGGGAAAACTCCCGTCTACCATGAAAGTAAATGTAATTCTCCAGCCAACACCTATCATTTTGGCAACCGAAACTCCCAAATTTTGCACAAGAAAGCAAAAAATGATTCCTCTTCAATTTTATCCAAAGTCACATATTGTATCACTTGCAAAAATTCATCATACCTAAATTTATCTTATCTAACTTAATTAAAATTATTGACATGATTTCCCACGTATAACAATATTCTTATATACGATCTAAATTCATATTAATATTTAAAACAGCAAATTCTAATTTAAATTACAAACCTGATTTTAAATGTTAAATGTCTCTAGCTCATAAAACCCAACGGAAATGGTAAACTTTGTCGGGAGTGATGGAACAGTCATAGAGCTTGATCGAACAAGAATCGACTATGAAACTTTTCGACTGAACTACACTAGTACAGTTGGAATACTTTTAGTTTTCTTCATCATCATCGTTAGCTCGTTGTTCACCGGTGAAGCAATACACTGTGAAGTCGTAACCGAAGAATCCTATCCAACTCTCAATACTTACTGCTGGACTCATTCCACGTTCGTGCTCCCTAAGGCATTTTTCAGAAAAGTAAGGCAATAATTTTCAGTTTTTGTAAGTTTTAAAGTATATTTTCTACTAATTTTTGCCTCAACTGTTTTAAATGAATAGACGAAATCTTAAATAATTCCACAAAAGGCTTTCGAGTTCAAAATGTTAAAATTAGGTTCATCAAGGTTTACAGTGTCATAAACCCAATCACACGAAACACGTAGGGGTTTCAAAAAAATAATGTAACAGGTCCACTCAGAGTAAACGTTTATCCGGGGGGAAATACACTTACGGGGGAAAAGTCCCATCACACCAAAAAAAAATTATTGTAGAGTAAGGCAATTTGAACAGCACAATCGTCTAGTTAACATGTTAAATTGATTAAATTTTCAAGAACACAGGTTAATTTAGGCTCAAAAAAATGCATTTCAAATGTAAAATGCTGTTACAATAATAGCTGATGTAACCTCCAGAATTTTGAATGCAAGCCAGCAAGGGTGCATGCATTTTACCATATAGGTGCCAAATTTCACTTTGTGGTATGGATTTTTATGTTTGTTGTACGTGTTGTGTCAATACTGGAACGGTCAGCGCTTACTGTGGATGATTCTGGAGTTGTAGTCTAATTATATTCTAAACGTGCTCATTCACAGACAGATCTGGGGATCTCGCAGACAAGGTAACATGTGAACACTCTGTAGAGTACATTGCGTTACAACAGCGGTGTGAGGGTGTGAGATCCTATTGGAAAGCTCCCTCTTGAATGCTGTTCATGAATGACAGTGGTATAGATTGAATTACGAAAATTTGTAGTCAGTATGTTAGGGATAACACTGAGAGTTCTCCGGCTGTCATAAGAAATTGCTCCGCATAACAGTATCTACTCTGACTTAGGGTGTAGATCCAGTGTGTCTAGGCCTCAGACAGTTTTGTTGAAGGTAATCTCCTGGCATCCTTCTGACCAACACATGGTCATAACTGGCACCAAAGTAGAATCTGCTTTCATCAGAAAACACAACAGATCTCCTCTTCTCCAATGAGCTCTGTATTGACAACACTAGTGTCGCAAATGGCAATGGCTTGGAGTCAGTGTAATACACGCAACCGGGCTCCTGGCTCGGAGCTGTCCTTGAAGCAACCGATTTTTAACAGTTCTTGTGTCACTGTGGTATCAACTGCTGCACAAATTTCTGCCACAAACGCAGTACAATGCGTAACAGCCGTACGCCGAATATGGCGGTCTTCCCTCTCAGTAGTGCCACGTAACCAACCGGAACCTAGTCTTCTTGATACAGTACTATCCCTTGACCACTGCTCCCAACAATAATACACAGTGGATACATTCTTTACATGTTTTTCTGCAATATCGCGGAAAGAAGAAACACCTTCTCATTGCCCTATTACACGATTACTTCGCTCAAACTCGATGAGCTGTTTATAATGGCTTCTTCATCTTCTTAAAAGCATTCTTGACTAACATCAACTCAATACATCAAATTTCGCAGACAAATAATGCTCGCGAGATTTATAGCACGCATTAAGGCAACCCTGATTTTCAAGTTAGGAGCGGCTTACTAGAGCCACACTTAAGCGAGAAGCTCGAAATTTGAATCAATGTCATCTGTCAGATGTATAAACCAATCTACCAAATTTCGTTTATCTAACACAAGTCTTTCTTGGAGTTGGGATTTTTTCCGTCAGTGTATAGACAATGTAGGAAAGCCCAGGTACATATTATTACTCTACATATTCACCATACTTATCGAAGCATTTGTTCCATAGATACACCAAATAATCGAAACAGCATCGTAGAAATCAGTGTCAAAAGTTTGTGCAACCACGTCAAGACGCCTTCCTGAACCTCAGCAACGGTTCTGAAATATAAACCTCTCCAAGTCTTTCCTGAAAGGTTTGAAGAAATGGAAATTATTTGGTGAAAGGCCGGGAATTTAATAAGGGTTGTCGAATACCAACCCTATAAAAAGCTCTTTCTTCATATTTCACACATCTGTTTTGCAATTGCCAAATTCATTGCACCAAAGTCACATGTCTTCATAATATACCACTTGTAAAGTACACTTCTACCAATTTCCGATTAATTTCAGTTGGAGAATTTTATTTTAAACGCAAAACCATATCACACTTTTTATTTCCATGTTTCCGACAACGCAGTTCTCTTCTAACTAATATTTAGTCATGTTACTGGAGAACCAGCTCATCAATTGACACCGTTTGAAAGCAATCATCGTCTTTGTTAGCTTCCGGGGGATTTTTATTTATGCAGGCAATTTTTGAGTACTCATCTTGTTACCTTGTTTTTGGAGCCCCTATATCTAGAAATAAAAATAGCAAGTAAAACACACGGAATGAAGAAAAGGTTTTTATTTGTATAAAATTCCGAAACAAATATGACGTTAAACAGCATTAATGAGTTCTTTGGATTGTACCGAGTGAGTGAGAGAATATTAACGTTGCACTGATTAGCAACACGAGGGCTTTTGGCGACGGTCCGCGTAATTTTGAACCTTGGTCAAGTGACGCGGACGACACCTGAGCTGGCACCCCCCTCTCCTAACTACCACACCAATGGGAGGACGTTTGAGCTCTCGACAGATTTAACGTGCATTGCTCCCCTACACGGCGGATCTTTAGTGGTACTAGAATCGAACCCATGACATGCTAGCCATGATCCGATGCCTAGACCACTCGGGCACCGCGGCCTGGATTGTACCGAAAAGAAAGGTTTGAAAGTATCCGATTAAGTGATGGTTCTTGAGCACTATACCGCCGACCAATATCTCAAATGAAAAGACGTCGCCAAATGCTACGATATGCAGCCAATAGTGGAAAGTCTTTTCAAGGCACGAAGTTTTAGTTCAGGCATATGATGATAGCATTTAGCAACGTCTTTTGATTTGGCGATGTTTTTTTTTATTGAGTGAAATCAATTGAAGGCATAATGCGTAAGTATCAAATGTATTTTTTTTTATTCGCTTTCGTTTTGAGCCTAATTTTTTGGTTTACCAAAAAAATGTAACAAAAGAAAAATATAATACTTACTAATACTATTTATTATTACCAAAGGTTTTTTTTTTATTAAAAATGAAGCAGTAGTCTGGAAATCTAATTGAAAGGTCCCGAATCCTCAAGAAGAAGGTCAAGAAGCTAAAAACTGCAAAACAAGTATTATAAAAAAAATTTAAGTCAATTCCTACTTAGATCAACATAAAAAAATTATTTTCGTTACTTTTTATTAAGTAGTTACAATTAATATAAATATGTATATACATATAACAGAATCACAACATTAAGTGGCAATTAATTTTTATTAATTATCATTAAAGTATCGTATTGTCATCCAAAACAATCGTGTATATAAAATTTCAGTTCAACTGATTGCTTTGAAACGTGAGGGGAAAAAATCTTTTAAAGTTTTGACCCAAGTCGCTAAAAATGAAGCCAATGTGGCTGTATCTTTAATTCTTTAAAAAATTAATGTATACAATTAGTTTGAATTAATTTTAATTAGATTATCGTATTATTAACCAAAACAATAGCGTATAGAAAATTTCAGCTTAAATTAACACTTTAAAATGTGAGAAAAAAACCTTTTAAAGTTTTGACAAAGTGACCAAAATGGTCACTAAGTCGCCAAAACTGATGCCAACGTGGCTGTATTTGTAATTCGTCGAATAATTATTTCTAATCAACTTTTTATTAGTTATAATTAAATTACTGTATTGTCATTCAAAATGATCGTGTATATAAAATTTCAGCTCCATTGAGTGCTTTAAAATGCATTTTATTAATGATTGAAAATTTGAACAAGATAAATATAGAGAGAGTGTGAACTAATAGTAGGAATTAAATAAAAGAAAAATGGCAAAACAAAAGGTG
The DNA here is from genome assembly GCA_019973975.1 of Trichonephila clavata. Taxonomy (NCBI): domain Eukaryota; kingdom Metazoa; phylum Arthropoda; class Arachnida; order Araneae; family Nephilidae; genus Trichonephila; species Trichonephila clavata. The sequence goes on along the minus strand of BMAO01019576.1, from coordinate 3,560 downwards.
AAATAAAAATTATGCAAGCAAACTCTTCAAACAATAAAAAATATTTATTTTTCAGAAATTTTCACAGCATAAAAATTATTTAACTGAAAAAAATATGTTTCCTTCGATAGCAATATCAAATTAGTATATAAGTAATAAACTCTCACAAATGATCAGAGTTTATAAAAACAACGATTACCAGAAAGATAAACACCTCAATTAAAAACTACCGTATCAGAAATGATCACCAATTAAAAACAATGTCGCATCTGCAATCAAATAAAAAATGAATACACAAAATTAAAAAAAATTGCAAGATAAGTTGGTTAGACATTTTGTGCCATTAACCCTTAGATGTATGATTTTTTATTTTAATTTTTTAAAAAGTCCTTTTTTTATAGGAATGTAATCATAGAATACGTAAAAAATAAATTAAAAAATCCAGGTAATAATATAAAGTATTTATTTTAAAATGTTTGTATGATTTTGAAACACAGTATTTCCCTAAAATCTGGCCCTTATCCATTAAAATTTGCAAATGCGACATCAAACATTGATAGCTAACCAGACAACAGATGATAAGAGTCATTTTTTTTTCAATTAGATAAAGCGCTCCTTTGTAAGAAACTTTAAAATAGAAAATATCTCTTCAAGAGTTACACACTGAGCTTTATCGCCCACCAAATTCAAATGTCAATATATATATATATATATATCGTGTTTTGCGAGTGAACATCAAGACATTTTATTTTAACCGTCTTTATTCCATGAAATTATTTTTTAAACGCCTTTGTAAGAGAGAGAGACGGACACGTGTTAAATATATGAATAGGTGGCCACTTCAGAAGCCATATATTCTTCAAGTACGCTTCTTATTAAAGAGATATACTTGAGAATTTAAGTATGACATATTAGGTAATAAAAATTAATATTTGGAGCCGGTGTTCTTCATTCCCGAATTGGGTAATAAATTTAATACTTGAAGATGTAACGGGAAAATAAAATTTACATGTGGTCTAGGGATTTAATTTTAGATCCAATTTAATTATCCTTACATTTTCCCTCCAATTTTAAAATTGGAGTAATTGTGGTCTTTCTCTCTTGCAAACATAATAAATTTTCAATGCATACAAAACAGTACATAACATAATATAGAAATACATTTTACACTTAGTAAAAAGAATTAAGTAACACGCGAATAATAAAATCAAAATACAATACAATAAACAAAATTATAGTAATAAACGAAATAGAAACACTTCTAAAATATTAATTGATAAAATAAAATTCCTTACACATAAATGTACATTAGCGTTTTCAAATCTATATAACATCCAGAAAAAGAGCTTAACGTTTCCTCCAAATCCTTCATATTATTAGATTTGTGCTATTGTTAGCAAATAGTCTATTTGTAGTATATGTGTGAAAATTTATCATATTAAACAATAACATAATTTTAAAAAAATACATGATATACAAATATTAAGATAATAATTTTCTATTAAAATCTACTCAGACGCCCTCGTAATAATACTTAATTTTGTTACATAAAATTATACATAGCTGAAATACACTGTTAAAATATCAAATCATGGACATGAATAAAATGATATGATTTATAATATGAGAACAGTTTATATAACACTTATACACTATTTAACACACCAGACCATATTCTTTTTACATGTATTATAAGAATATAAAGATATAAAAATATAAGGATATAAGAGTATAAGAATATAAGATTATAAGGATATAAGAATATAAGAGTATAAGAATATAAGAGCTCTTTTATTTATCTCGATTCGAAAAGTGGAATCATTTCTAGAAAGAAATCTATCATTACTTATAGTAATTACTTTTTCAACAACACATACAAATTAATATAGTAAATTTTTCACCATATTCACTTTCACTTCAAATCATCACATAATATTTTGAATCTCTCCGTAAATTTTTAAGCTTATCCATTTCATAGACAAATTTTTATCCTGCGCATTTCACATTCAGTAATATAATTTACATCATACTAATACCAACACATCTCTCTGACAAATCTGTGTGATCAAATCACAGATGTTCAGGGATGCTAATATGAAAACAATAAGAGGTATACAAATCAAACTAAATAAGTTTGTCCTCTTAATGTTTCAAGACATATACAAAATCATAATGATTGAATTCTCTTCGATCCACTGTATCATTTCCAAAATCAAGTTGTTAAATTACTTTCAATTTAGACCAGAAAAATTTCGAGAAACAGTAAATCCTGATATGTGGCCAGTAAATCAAAACACACAACTTCAAGATGAGAAAATTTAAATTTAAATTTAGCAAAAAGTTACTGATGAATAAAATAATTAACACAATAATAAAATTCAGTGGATAAAAGGAATGCAATGTGACTTTAATTTTGTTTTTCCTCACAATCAGTATCATTATATTAGTACATTAGAGTCATTGCTCTAATAACTAACTTCATATCTTCCAACTGTATCACACCAACACTATCTATAAATGATATAATTCATTTAACAATTTAAAAGAAAATAATGAAGTACATTAACATTTCTCAAAATTTTATATAATAAAACACACTCTACTTTCTCTTCTAAATATAAACACAATATCACTTAAAGTAAAATATATTCTATAAAAATTTTAATATCATTCATATTACTGTTCCTCTCCGAAGAGTCTTATTAAACAAAACTCAGTCACTTTATATTACATAAATGTAAACGAAGAATTTCACTGACCTCATTTCTCACGTGCAGAGATTTTTGGTTGACGGTCATCCACATATCTTTTTGTTGTTCGTTGATTTGATTTTGTGAATTTTTCGATGTTGCTCCTTCATTATTGGATTCGATGGTGGTTTTTCAATAATGTATTCGATGTTGGTCAAATTCACATCGAGATTATCGCACATTTTTTCCAAATGTTGTGTGTGACGCGCACCTCACTTTTTTTTCTTCCTCGCCATCCGAGAACGTTTCTTTCATTCACGGCAACCCGGCCTCTTCAGCAAAGGGAGATACGGCTTGTTCCGGATTCCATAAAGTCCTTTAAAGCAATTTCCGTAATAGTTGTCTGACTTTGGCGTCCATTTTTTAAATGTTTTTACTTTTTTCTATGGATTTAAGTTAAAGTTAAATTGAATTTGCAGGCTGCATGTTTCCTCCCTTCCTTCCGGTAAATCCTATTGCTGTCGTGTTTTGCGATTGAACATCAAGACATTTTATTTTAACCATCTTTATGCCATGAAATCATTTTGTAAACTCCTTTGTAAGAGAGAGAGAGAGATGGACACGTGTTAAATATATGAATAGGCGGCCCCTTCAGAAGCCATATGTTCTTCAAGTACGCTTCTTATTAATTAGATATACTTGGAATTTAAGTATGACATATAGGTAATAAAATTAATGGTTGGAGCCGGCAAAGTTAGAGCCCTGTGTTCTTCATTCCCGAACTGGGTAATAAATTTAATACTTGAAGATGTAACGGGAAAATAAAATTTACATGTGGTCTAGGATTTAATTTTAGATCCAATTTAAATATCCTTACATATATATATATAT
>BMAO01019575.1:0-16472 GCA_019973975.1 Trichonephila clavata | reverse complement strand
ACACTTTCACTTTGGGTTTTCCAATAAAATCGTGCACTTTCACATTTAGTGTCAGGGCGACACATACATAACACTTTCACTTTGTGTTTTCCAATAAAATCGTGCGCTTTCACATTTAGTGTCAGGGCGACACATACATAACACTTATACACGTGGTTACTTGTCGAAGGAAGCAAAATGCCGGTAAAAGAAAACACGTTGGGCACTTCAAATACAATCTTACAATCTGAAAGATTGATTATTTTCCCGGAAGATGCAATGTTATTGCAGATATGCTTTCTAGGCCAGCGTCTAAGGACGAAGAAATTTGTGAATTAAAAACTATAATTATTGATTTCCCGACAAGAACAGCTAATGAACTAAGAACAGAACAATTGAAGGATCCTGAGTTAGAAAAGATAATTAATTGCTTTGAAAACCCCAACAAGGGAGTTGACTTTGCCAATTGGACTGGGAGAGGGTACGTGATGAATCAGGGAGTATTATATCGGTACTCACCTCATGTTGAAGTCGATGAAGCTCAACTAGTTGTCCCTACTCACGAGAGAGAGAAGATATTAAAATTGCACCACGATGCTCCCACCGCTGGACATTATGGAGCTGATGGTACCTTTTCTAGAATTTCTTCAAAATATTATTGGACTGGTATGAGGAAATTTATTGCCGATTATGTGAAGAGCTGTTCAGAGTGCACATTAGATATAAAGCCACAAACCAGAAACCTGCTGGTCTTCTGCAGACCCCTGTTCCAGCTCAACGATTCGAGAGCATAGCTATTGATCTTTTTGGTCCTTTACCAGAAACGAGAGAAGGAATGAAGTGGATATTCATAGTGGAAGATTACACCACAAAATGGGTAGATTATTTCCATTAAAGCAAGCTACTGCTAAAGAATGTGCTATAACACTTCTAAATGAAGTCTTCCTAAGGTACGGCGTGCCCCGTCGACTAATATGTGACAATGGGACTCAATTTGTAAGTGCGGTAATGCAGCAGTTATGTTATGTCTTGGATATCAATCAAAGTCTCATTCCCGTATATCACCCACAGGCAAATCCAGTAGAAAGAAAAAATAGGGACTTGAAACCTCGCTTGGCAATGATGGTAGGTAACAACCATACATTATGGATTGAAAAGCTACCAGCTATTAGGTTCGCATTGAATACTGCAAAATGTGAGTCCACAGATCACACGGCAGCATACCTAACCTTCGCCAGAGAATTACGAACTTTAGACCAAGTAAATACTGATCTACGATCTGTCATACATAACGATAATTTTGTACCTGAATTTACACCCTATTTAAAACGCTTTGAAGGATATATGTCACAAATTAAAGAAAATATTGAGATGAGTCAAGATCGTCAAAAAACATCTGCTGACAAATCACGTAGACCAAGTCCTGACTATAAAGTTAATGATCTAGTATGGGTACAACTGCACCCATTAAGCAAAGCGAGTCAAAACAGGAGTGCCAAACTGATGCCCAGGAGAGACGGGCCTTACATTGTGCTATCCCAGAGATCCCCCACCACATTTGTAGTAGCTAGTTGTGACAAACCTGACGAACCTTTAGGTGTCTATCATGCATCAGCTTTAACACCTTTTCTGAATGTCACACAAACCCAGTCTCCTGTAGTACCTCTCAGGAGAAGAGGAAGGCCTCGCAAACAACCATTGATTCCTAGAGGAACTGCTGGAGAGAATGCCATATTGTCTGATAGTACACCACCTCGCCGAGACGGTCTTCGGCGGTGTAGGGGGAGAATGTAACGGTTACATTTAAACTCTGCCTTCCCTTGACAAATAACGACAGCCAGGTGGCGCTACTTGTTCTTTTTCCGCCGGATGGTCCCCGAGCCATGGATACACGTGGAGTCAGGGAAAGCCTTTCCCTCCTTTGATGTCTTATGTTATTTTGTTTGTGTGTGTATCTCCTTGTGTTGTGGAACTTCATGATCATTAAAAAATATCTTGTTCCTGTAACCATCAAAGGCTGCATTAATTAGTTATTTCACAACATGGAGTAAAAAGTGTCATATTGCAATAGGAACTGATTAGAATAGGTCCTAATGAAGATCTTATAGAAACGGATGTCAGTAATTTTGGCTTTAAAAAGACATACCTGATATTTTCACAAATTATGAATATCATAGAAAGTTTTTAAATTGTTTTCCTTGTGAGGGGATTTAACTGAGTTTTCCAAACTCAAAACAAAAAGAAAGGAAAAGAAAGAAAGAAGTAGGCACTTACGAAAAAGGAAGGTTAGGGTTAAACCTGACAAGATTGATATTAAATATTGAAAATTTTTATTGAAACACCAGATTCATCCTTCTCTTTAAAAGCATTTGTTCAGTTATTTTGTTTTAATTTTAATTCATTATATGCGCTTCTTAAGTTTAAACGCAAACTATACTTCATTACAGTTAAAAATTTAATTTTTGAAAGTAGTAGCACCAATTATCAAAAAGAATTTAAGTTGATAATTGCAAAAATTAATATTAGGTAGCAGGGTCTACCCGAAACCGAAAAACATGGCAAGGGTCTATGAGACAAAAAGTTTTGGGAACCTCTGTTATATACGATGAAGAAACTTGTACATTAAAACTGGGGTTTCTGCATTTTATTATATTTTAATTTAAATAACATTAAAGAGAGTTTTAATACTTTAATTTATGCAAATTTTAATCCTTAAATTTATACTTTCTGTTGAATGAATTTTTCTGCATAAATCAAATCTCTTCATAACAACTTGCACTAAGAATAAAATAATACTCTCCCCACTCAGCATTTGTGTCGGAACCATTTAATACACTTTCAATCAATAATTTTAATAAGGAATAATTTTTCTTAAATGTGTTAAATGCGAAAGTGTGTTTCTTCCCATTTTCTGTTCAGATTTCATTTCATCTTTCTGTTTCTTTAGTATTACATCCTTTAAATGCATATTCGCATATATTTATAAATGGGAAATTGTCATCCGTAACTACATCTTTCAATTCAGTCATTGCAACGATATTTTACTGATTAATTTGTCTTTTAAAAAACAGTACACTTAGAAACATTTTACATAAGTAAAATTAACAGACAATTAATAATATAAGAAATTTTATAAGCAATTTTAACATTAGAGATGTATCCTTAATTCCAGGATTAGAACCTTACAAATTGTTATTTATTCTTAAATATTAACAGTATAAATTCATCATCCTCATAACTCATTCTATATAGCAAGAAAACCTACCTTTTGCTTTTGAAATGTTATTATATTAAAAATTTTGGGTAGTTTTGTAAAAAATTACACATGTGGAAAAAACGGATTATAATTTTTGTTTTTAAATAATATTCTCTTGTGTCGAGAATTTTTCCAAATTTAAGGCATAATAACAAAAACATCAGGTTTTTTTAAAAAACTTTTGTGGCCCATATATTTGGAAAGCTTGCTCTAATTGAACTGGGATCTCTCTCTTATCATTTTAGGATACTTTTAAACTGTAAAAAAAGCCTAGGCTCTAGGCTGGATCTATAGACAGAGAGCCTAACACTTCCAGACGACCTGAAAACCAATTAGGTTTTAAGAAATTTAAAGTTTTCAGAGATTTGATTTTAGTTTTGAATTCACTTAAAGTATTTTTGCAATTCTAAATTGAATTAATTGAAAATATTTTTGAACACAAGCCACTTTTTCGTGTGAAATGGGTATTAACTGCAATTCTAATTTCTAAAATCATTTCTGTTTGCTATGTTTTGAAGCTTTTGAGTTCTCTCACATTTACTTAATTAAGATTGATTTAAAGACCACTATATTTATTTGTACACATAATTTATATAATTTAAAAGCATTTTCTTTGTTTTCATTACTTTTTTCCTGCTGAGAAAATGCCATGACAAAAATGTAAGCAGGCTTCTGTGAAAAATAACATTTGAAAGGGAAGGAATACGCGACTGAAATTTATGAATCTAAAATCCAGCTTTCACAGATGATGTTACAATTAGACTTCAAAATGTAAATGTTCTGAATATAAATATTGTAAAAAGAACTAAATATTTCCCTAATGTTAAACTACATTATAGTAAATATTTTGTAGTACTACTTTAGTATTTTCAAGTCATGCAACAAAAACCCAAACTTGCTAAACTACCCCGATTTAGAAAAAAAAAATAGACATTATTTACAAACTTGGTGATTTCGGGATTACCTTTATATCTTTATTATTTTGTGTGTATAAATGTTTTGTGTATTTAAAACTCCTGTGAAAATATTAGGTTAAGATGAAACCGAATAATCTATCAAAGTAACAAATGTTATTAACATTGCTTAAAAGAATATTTTGAATTAAAAAAGATATTTTCAGTCATAATTATTTCAAGTAGTGTTTGGATGTAGAACATAAGTTGGAAAATAACATATTAAAAATTAGAGCTTTACAGACACTATTAGTTTTTGTTTTATGCCTTTCCAAATTTTATAAATGCGTTTTTTTCAGACTTTTAATTTTGAAAATGTGTTTTCTAATCCCAAACGCTTTTTTTTTTCTAATCTTGAAATATCTTGTAAATACTCCCAAACATATGATCCATAAAAGTTCATTTGGATTTAAGACTGGGAGCTCCAGTTATGTTTTTTAAAAATCTTAAAGTTAATATTTGAAAAATTTCGTGTTTTTCCAGTTTAGCTATAAAAATAATTAGTAAAATCCAACAAAGAAATAGATTTTAAATTCTATACTTTTTGTTTCCAATAATCTAAGAAATATAAATCATTTACAATAATTAAATATTTTTAATAATTTAGTATTTTATAAAAGTTTTAAAAAACTTCAAAAATGTTCAATGCTTTAAAATTGTTAAATAATGGCTTGTCAAACTAACTTATTATTTTCAGAATCAATATAATAGTATACTTTGAATATAAAACAAAAATTTATTTTACTATTATAGAACTGTTTATGACTTCTACTCATAATGTAAAAAGAATGAAATATAAATATGTAACTTAGTGCAGTCAAAAACAATCATAATTTGTAAAACTCCGGTCCCACTACTAATTCCAATACATTTTACAAACTGTAGCTAAAAACAATTATATACTTACGGGACCAAATATTTATTTATATATGGAAATATTTTCCTTATTAAATATATAATGAATAATTACAAGATGATTTCTAAAATCCTAAAAGCCTTTAATGGAGAAAAGCCCGACATAATTTGGATAGTTAGAATTTCATTATATAAATATGCATGCTTTAAAACAAATAAATTGCAAAGAAAAAGCAATTTACAAAAAAAATTGTATCTACTGAATATAAAATAAATCAGAATTCATCCTCAAATATACATAATTGTGTAAGAAAAGGTTTTGTTCAATTTACAAACAATTGCAAAGAAACTTTTATAAATAATAATTTAAACAGGTATAAAAAGCAAAAATTATCAAAGATGTATACAAAATATTATTAAAATTTGCTATAAAATGTTTAGTCAAAGCAAAATACCTTTTACAAAGCCAAAAGTTTATCTAAACAATTGTACATTACTGAAGCTAGAAGTGTACATATGCATATAGAGGGCAAAAAGAAATATATTTGTTCAAAACATTATTTTTAAACCGTTAATTTTAAGAAAAAAGATTTTTGTATACATTGATAGATACGTCATTGATTGATTGATATACGTCGTTTATAGCACTGTCCCAGTGTGATATTTTTCGAAACACGGCGCTGCACACAGTCCAACATTACAGTCTTTACATTCAAAACGTGTTTTTCTTCGAATGCGTTTTCCGTTATCATTTTTCTTAAGGTTGCATACGACACATTTTCGTGGTGGTTTGTTTTTTCTTGAAGAGTCACTTTCCACATATGAAGCCATTATGAAGCACATATTTCCATTCATGCCTTCCAATTAAACGGACTACATTTTCAGAAATTTCAGAGGTAACAAAGTTTCGAGAATCGGAATTACTACTTCCTTCTTCTATCAATCGTTCAATCAGTTTCATTCGAAAACCAATATGATTTAAAATACCACCATTTTTTTTTATAGATAGTGAAGGAATTAATTCCACACAATTTGATTTAACAAATGTCGAAAAATCTTCTTGTAGTATTTCCTTTGTTGATTTCGGGCAACAGGATAGTAGGATAGACACTGGTCTGATCTATCAACACCACCCATGGTGGTATTATAAAAACACCGCTGCTTTTGATTTCATTTTCACAGAATCCCGTTTCTTAGCTTTCACTTCCATTATATCAGTGTTATGAAAAATGCTAATCATATGCAGGGGTTTTTTTGTCCTTGTACTTCAAAACACACATTTTTCCCTTTTGGAAGGCCATAATTTCCACTTTCTTCACTTTAGAACTTTTTAATGAAACAGGTAAACCTTTTCGAGGTAACGGACTCGTGGCTGGCGTATCATGAGTTCTAGCTCATTACCACTGAAGAGCCGCCGTGTAGGGGCACGATGCACGTTAAATCTGTCGAGAGCTGAAACGTCCCTCTGTTGGTGTGGTGTGGTAGTTAGGAGAAGGGGAGAGGTGCTAGCACAGGTGTCATCCTCGTCACTTGACCATGGTTCAAAATGACGAGGTTCGTCGCCAAAAGTTCTCGAGTATAGCTGAACAGAGCGACGTTAATATTCACTCACTCATTCAACCAAATTGTATGAAATTTACGGAATAAATGAAAAATATTAGAAGTGGAATATATTAAAAATTCAATTTTAAATTTTAAATATTCAAAGAATTATTAGTATTTATGGTAAATATTTTTCAACTGCGTACGCGAGATACATACACAAATATATTTTTCGAAATTCAAATGCAGAACTTCAGTGCAGCTAATATAAAATTCCTGGTTTTGTATGGTTAAGATTACAAAAAATGTCCAAATTTTAACTACTTGTTCTTCAGCCAATCTCTATAACAGAACCTAAATGATAAGGGATTTTGCATAAATAGATATTTTTTTAACTTGAATTTAAAATGGATCTTTATATTTATTTATTGATGCAAATGTCAACTGTAAATTTGTCCAGGTGCTTTTCATTTCTCTTTGGCCAAAAATTCAAGCTTAAAAATTTGATCTTGTTGTTCCCATTCTCTTTGAAGGAAACTGAAGTTCAGACATTAAAAATTCTATTATAATTTGTTATCTAAACAATACAAAACTAGGGATTGTATGTAAGATACTCTGAACACCTGGCTTTGATATTATGAAAAACTAAAGGATTTAAATAGGTTTTTTTTTTTTTTTGTTATTTTTATCAATGCGTACAAAATTTTTGCAAGTACAGAAACTTAAAAATTATTCATGTTTAGAATTTTAAAAGTTTAACAGGTTTTAAATTTTGAACTTTTTTTTTTATAAATTTTTGACATAAACGAAATAATTCCTTTAAAAAAATAGAAGTATTAATTAAAATAAGAAAAACGAAACTGTAAATTATCCTCATTGTTTTGATATATACTTTGAATTTAAAAATAGATATATCATAGATATTTTTAGAGATACATTATAAAAAAAAAACTTAATTCTACTTGAGAATTTTAAGGTAAAGAAAAAAATGTGATTTTGTCAAAAGCTACCCTTTTCCTTCCCAATTAGTTGAATTTCAAATTAATATTAAATCAAAAGTGAGTATATCATCTATATTACTTATGTGATGGAACTTAAAAAAATGATTTAAATGAAAGATTTATACAAACGCTTAGATCGGGAAAACTACATCAAAGAATTTATTTAATTCAAACCCAAAAATATTTCAAGTCAAGTTTACTTACAAACTTTAACTGATAGTCCGTACGCTCTGGAGGTTTTAAATTCTTCCCAGTTTTTTACGATTGCTGCAGGGGAAGAACGGGGCAAGCCATAAAACTTTCTGTCAGAGTCCTTTGTGTCACCCCAACCCTCCCTAATTATCCTTCAAGATGTTAAGCCTTTAAAGGGGGAAAAGGATTTCGGAAAAAGACGTCTCTAACACTTTCGAAGCGGTTACTTGAGGAGGAAAAAACACGTTTGGTGCATTTTTGGTGAGTCCATGGTCTTACGGGAAAAAAACGTGTGGTGCGTTTTTGAAGCATCTCAGGATGGCAGAAAAAGACGTTTAGAACGCTTAAAGGGTTAAAATAAACGCCTACGGTCTCTACCATCAACTGACTCGAAAAAATGGCCTGCTGAAACTAGCACAATTCAATTTTTAATATTTAGCTTGTTTGAAATAGCAGCAAGTAATTATGTTTTTAATTTCTAATTAATTTGCACTTTTTAGGACTTAAAAGAATATTCAAATTCCTCCTGTAGGGTACACCTCCGAATAAGGCGCAACCGATCTCTTTGAATACGGATCTTAGGACATTCTATTAAAAAATTGTAACGTTGTCTGTTCCATGCTTTGATTTAGAGACAAACAGAATTTGTACGAGCGTAAGCGCATCGCGTTATAAAGCGATTGCAAATCGCGGGGGCGCGTTATCTTTGGGTTTGCATAAGAAATAAAAATGCTACCTTAGATAGACACAATGCACAGGCTTTCAAAAAGGTCCGTACAGCGAAATATTTTCAATAAATTTCTCGTAAGTACAAGATTTATTGCTCATTTCAAACATTTATACAGTAATTAAACTCTTTCTATTAAGAATTTTCGTTTTTCACGAACTTCAAATTTGAAAAAAACCTGTGACTAAGCAGTGCGAGAAACGATTTTCAAAACTGAGAGCAAACAGCTCACACACACACTTTTGAGTACTTCACATTCTCAAAATAGCTCCGATGCACGCGTACTCAAATTTGAGAATCGCATATTCTCATATTGAGACACAAGTACATTCTCGTTTTTGAACCTGTTACGGGATCAAATTTTTGAGAATGAAAGATCGATATGAGTATATAATGCACTCATATTTGAATCTGTTAATGTATCAAATATGAGTTTAAAACAATACAATGAGTATGTATAGCATTTATTTTCGGTACTGTTGTATCTTTTTTGAATTTTTAACAGAAAAATATTTATTAACCCAAATCTTAAGAGATTTAAAAATGTGATACCTGAGTTGTAAATTTTCACTTTCTACATCTTACGTATTATTTTATTTTCATTTCATGAAATTTTTACACTTAACTTCGAAATCAAAATTCATTTTACATTTATTGTGTGTAACAAAAAGGTACTCGCATATTATCGCGAAAGTGCCTAAGTTAAAGATAACTCGCCAAATTGGCAGTAACGATTTCGCATGTGTCCTACGCGCTGAATTAGCAACCATGTACTTCGTTTTATATAATGTCGCCAATACGCAAGTATCAACAAAAATATTACTTTTCGAGAAAAAAAAATGCAACTATTATTTGATCACAAACTGCATGTCTTCGAACTTATACCGCAAATATAAATCTTTGAAAACTGCAAAAACAAATTCGATGTAATAGTTAAACAAATATGTATGCATTTTGAACTAGTTCCAGAAGCAATTTGATTCATTATTTATATTTATGTTTCTCTAGAAGCATTATATTGTTTCCTTAAAATCATATACAAGCAGAAAATTAACTTTTATTTAAAAAAATTCAGCCCTTCAATAATAAGTTATTAGAAATATCTAGGAAACATTTTGATAAATAACAGATTTTTCTAAGTAAAAATTTCAAAACAATGCCAGAAAGAAATAGCTTTTTTACATATTATGTAACCTGAAGAAAAAAACCTTTTGACTAAACTAACACTCATTAGGCCCAGGTGTGTAAGTACTCTTTATATCAATTGTTTTGTTTAAATAGAAACATCTATCCACATAGAAATAAAGAAAATGCATTGCTATATTACAAATTAAGCTCGTTTTTTGTTAAATCAACTGATTTTACACTTTCCTATCACCAAAAAAAAACAAATATAATAGTTTTTAAGTTAATGTTTTTTTAAATTAAAATACTTGAAAATTTTAGTCCTTAGAAGAATGTAAAAACAACTAAAACAGTACATTTTTGCATTAACAAAACATTTAGTTTTTAACCTACTGGAAAGAACTTTTAGAGAAGTTTTCAGCACCCATTCAGAAGAAAAAATAACATCATAAGGACCAATAGAATCATAATTTAGCAATTTTACTTGCTGCACAGAATTTATTTTCAATACCTTTTTTCAATTATTCACTGTTAACAAGAAAAATAAAACAAACCAAAATCATATTGTTGAAATATTTATTCTGGAAATTGAACACATACATATATACATTACAAAAATTAACAAGAATATAAGTGAGATTTTTGAAACATGTTTTCTTCAATAACTTATTTTTTTTATTGATTTTTTTTATAAACAGTATCTAATCTATATTATAGTCAACTCCATCCTTATTTGTACAGAACAGCTGTTTTAATATATTATACATTGAATTATCATTTTAAATATAGGTTCTAGTGTATAAAAGGACATAAATAAACAGCTTTTTTATTTATTTTTTTTATCAAATCATGTTTTTGAGTTATGAAATGTGAGTGAAAATGCCTTTCAAACAGTGTTGTTTCAAATAAATTACATGTTAGGATATGTGAGTCATCTAAATTATTTACTGAAGAATTTATAAATAGCTGGTTCTGAGAGGAATTTTGAAATTTTCCTCATTAGAGTAAAATTTTTACAAATGTTGTTCATAATTATATAGTTTTCTAAATGGCTATCTACAAAATTTAGCATAACACATGTAGTGTTATGCTACGCCCATATGAGTATTTAGAACATGACGATGAAGTCTACAAAATGTGAAACTAATGGTCTTTGGCAGAAAGTGCAAAATGTATGAAATTCATAGATTAATTTTTATCCATAAAATATATACATATAAAAAAAGAGAAAAATTCTGAACTATGTGCAAAATTTAAAATAAATTAAGAGTGGAAATATTAAAAATGAAGATTAATGCTAACAAGCAGAAATGAAATTAATGCAAATTAAAAATAAAGCATTCATAATTTAGAAACAAGCTAAAAGGTTTAAAAAATACAATTTTATAAATATTACACATGAAGGATAAAAACAACAGTTCAAAAAATATCACACATTGGAACAATATATATATACAGGAACTAATTTGTTATCAGTACACTACACATTAAATATCTTTTAGAAGTGGTTTTGAAATCACTGCAAATAAAATTTTGCCATCCGATAGTTTTCAATCAATGATGACAGTCTCCCACTACGAACTCAAAATGAAAATAATTTAAAAGAATGGCTTATTCCTGGCAAAAAAGGAATTACATTAAAAAGCAAAAATGTAAGTAATTTTTATAGAAAACAAATTAGAAAAATATGAGTGCCAGGATTTAAAGAAATAGAACACAAGGTATTTAGAAATGCCAAGAAAAGAAGCAGAAAGAAATAAAGAAATTGAAACCGGAAAAATAATAACTGCGTATAAAAGCGTGAGGTGCTCAATATTGTTATAATTTCTTACTAGTTCTATTCCAAAATGCAGAGTTAGTGTAAAAATGTAGTACAAAGGCCCCCACGCTTTTACCACAATGACATTAATTTTCTCGTTAATCATTTTATTCTAATATTGAGATTTTAGTTCGATAAAAGCGTGTTTTTTAAAACTATATTTTAAATTTTTGGGTCTTCATGTGTGTCAGACTACTGATTTCAGCACTTAGCCAACAAATGCCAAATCTAATAATAACTTGCCTAGTTGGCAACCCCGATTGGAACATGTGTCTTATTGCAACCTATTGGTGACATTTTATGAAATTAAGCCCTTGGTTGCCAATTCAGCATGTACCACACATAGGAAATCAGGGTGGCCAACTCAGCGAGTTATTTAGAATTGGCGATAATATGCAAGTATCCTCCAATTTCCTGTAAGTTGTATGTGCTGAATTGGCAAACAGGTGTTTCGTTTCATATATGTCGCCAGTTGGTTGCGATAATACATAAGTACCAAGATTTCTTATGTTTTTCCCACTTGTGTACAACATACCTGCAAATAGGAGTTTTTGTACCCAAGCCGTATTAATTTTTGGTACTTACATATTATTGCAACCATATTGGCGAAATTATATGTAATAAACATATGGTTGTCAATCTGGCGCATACGACTCATGCAAAATCAGGGTCACCAACTTAACAAGTTATCTTGAACATTGTCATTGTTGTGGTAATATGCATTGTAAAATCTGGCATATGATGTACACTTTTAACACAAAAAATAAGATTGAATTTTACGTGTGCATGTTACATGCCAGGTATTAAAATGAAAGCTTTAAAAAAACGTGAGCATAGGAAAAAAATTAGATTTCTACATAGATTGAAATGTTGTTCATTTAAAAAAAATAGCGTTCCTTATGAACTTAAAAGGTTACACTTCTAGATGTATACTATTTTTTACTGAAGCTTAGAATAAATGACTTTCAAACTTTAAGAGCATGGCTCACATACATCTCAGGTTTCTTCATGAAAAAGGGGGTGCACATTATACAGCAAATAAACATAGAAATTAAAAATTGCTACTTGAAAGTATAAGTACGTGTTATACGATGGTAAACACAAAAATGATATGCCATATTTTACGGTAAGAATATAATTTTTCTCTACCTTTCTTTAATGAGAAAAAGTATAAAATATATTTATATTGGGTTAAATACAAAGAATCTGATATATATACATCATTTATTTTCATCCAAATAAACAAAACACTATAGTCACAATAAAGGTATTCTTGAAATAGCCATTTTCAAGTTCAATATGAAAATAAAACTATAATTATTCCAATGTTGCAAAGAAATACTTAAATTATTATTTGCATATAAGCAAGTGCCCCAAAAAATCAAACAATATGACTTATTATGAATCAAGTAAATTTCATTAAGATATGTGACTACCCAAAATTTGCAGTTTTGGTGAAAATTTTCAAAATTACTTTTGTGTTTTTATTTTGTAGCCAATACATTTCAGATTCCATAAAACACTCTATTTTTGTTTCTACGATATCTAGAAGCAAATTTATAACATAATTAGTAAACTGGAATTGGAGTTAACAAAACCAGATGCTGATCACTAAACAAAATATTTTTAAGATATTGAATTTAAATTTTTAGAACATGTTTTATTTAGTTGTATCTGTGTTATGAATCAAAATCTAATCTCTGTGTATATACAGTGGACCCAAAAAGTGTTCGTACATTTGCAATTTCATATAAGATTTATTGTTTCCGACTAATAAAAATTAATATTTTGGAATTGTAATTTTTTTATATCTGCAACTTGTTCTTGGCGGAATGACATAATTATTTTTTTTAAAAATAGTATAACTATTATTTTTGAAAATTAATAATCAAAAAGCTACTGAAAAATTACGCCCACTAAAGTCTTCGTACAATTAACAAAAATCTCAACATAGCTTTATATATATATATAAATATTGTGTATTTCTTTCTTAATTTAGAACTTAGTAGGATATCTTTTAGTGTCCACAACAACTTTTAAATGTCTTGTCTTGAATGTCTTTAAATTTAATCAGTTTTTTGTAATTTCTGCATCGATTTACCTCCATGCTTCAGTTATTATTGTTTTTACTCCCCATTATGTGTTTATATGTCATGTTTTCTTTTTACTTTAAATCTAGTTCTTCCCAAATATGCTAAGTTGGGCTAAATAAATTGATTGAGGAGGTGTTTTAAAAATTTTGGGTACAGTTTTAGAGACACCAGCGGTGTACATTGAGAGCAGTTCGCCTGGCGTCATTATCCTGTTAAAAAATAAAGTCGTCTAAAATATCCAAATTTTGAGAGGATAATTTAAAATTTCTTTTTTAAAATATTTAAATAGAGCTCATGATTCTAAATGCCATCAAAAAATACCAAATTACCTAATCCTGAAGCCTATTTACACCCACCCTCCCCTGCAAGAACACCTCTGTGTTAAAGCATGGAGTTGGAGGAGCTCTTGTTCCACATAAATTCACGAGATTAAATGCCTCATTTTTTCCTTTAAAACTATTATATGCCCATCAGAATCAAAAATGTTGAATTTTCTGTCATCCCAATCACTTTCCTGACAATTTTGAATTTTCTGAAACTTAGTCACAAGAATCTAGTAGGATGAATGAACTATGGAAGTGGAAGTGTTCTTGTATGGGGGCGTAAATCAGCTACAGAATTAGGTAATTTTTGATGGTATTGAGAATCATGAGCTCTAGTTAAATATTTTAAAGAGAAATTTTAAATTGTCTGTCCAAAATTTGATATTGAATATGACTTCATTTTTTAACAGGATAATGATGCTCTCAATGTACACCGCTGGTGTTTTTATAACTGCCCCAAAATTTTGTGAAAACACCTCCTCAATCAATTTATTTAGCCCAGCAGAGCATATTTGGGGAGAACTAGATTTAAAATAAAAAGAAAACATGACATATAAACACATAATGGGAAAAAAAACAATAATCACAGAAGCATGGAGGTAAATCGATGCAGAAATTACAAAAAACTGATTAAATCTATACCAAGATGTTTAAAAGTTGTTGTGGACACTAAAAGATATCCTACTAAGTTCTAAATTAAGAAAGAAATACACAATATTTAAAGCTATGTTGAGAATTTGTTAAGTGTACGAATACTTTTGTGGCGTAATTTTTCAGTAGCTTTTTGATTATTAATTTTTAAAAATAATAGTTATGCTATTTTAAAAAAAATAATTATGTCATTCCATTAAGAACAAGTTGCAGATATCATAAAAAAATTACAATTTCTATACATTAATTTTTATTAGTCGAAATCATTAAATTTTATAGGAAACTGCAAGTGTACGAACACTTTTGGGGTTCACTGTATTTATGTACTTCATTGCATTTAAATGAAAAAAAATCATTAATTTTTCAAAAAATCGAGTTTTTGCATAAAATTTGGCATATTTAAAAAACTTTTAATTCCTAATACATATAAAGATGTTCCATTATTTATGTACTGTATAAATATTATTTGAATACATTCATTAGAATTTTGTGTAAAAGATCCTCATTGCTATTTTTCATGAAAATTTTACTAAACTCGACAATTTTTATAATCTATAAAACTCTCCAGAAAACAGCAAAAGGGTTAAAAAATTAGTTAAACATGAAGCTAAAGAGTTTGAGCTATAAATATGGTGAGTTTAAGAAATGTACAACGAGTAGAACATTTTTCATATTGTATTTAAATCTTTAAAAGCATTGTCTGAGAAACTATGTTTTTTGGCTTCACGGTAAAGTTCACAAATGGATTTCTTTTTAAGATACTGAATTGAAATTTTCAGAAAATTTTATTTTATTATAGACTATAATCTCTATGTATGTATTCATGCATTTTATTGCACATACAATTTGTGAGACAAAAACATGTTTTTTTTAAAAAAATTGACAAATTTCAAAAATATTATAAATTTTATCGATCTAGGCACAGATAATGTTGTTATTTTTGTGCAGTTTTAATATTATTTGAATATATTAATTAGAATTTTCAATACAAGGTTTACTGTAACTGCAATTTTTCACTAAAAATTCCCATCTATCCAAATAATTTAAAATTTTGTGGAATTGTATTTTAATTCCTGACTGAAGTGTAATATAGGGGGGGGGCTTTCATTTGGCGATTTTTCTTTGGATTTTTATATAGATATTATGGTGAGATGAATTCATTCTGGCTTCGGGAAACCTATCGCTAAGTGAAGTAGCTTGGCGATCGATTTTGGTCACCAAAAAAATTTGACATCGCCAAGCCCCCCCCCCCATACTACACTTTAACCTTAATTCCTAGTTCTATGCACATCCTTTTTAAAGAAAAAAGTGTTTTTTTAGTTGAAAATGTGTTTCAATAAAATGCTCCGAAGGTAGCCAGATACCTTAAATTTGTTTTTTTAAGTAATCCGTCAAAAAAAGTCAGATTTTTTTCACATTTTTTCGCTAAATTCCTATAAAAGCCTTATATTAAAAACAAGGCACATACTGTTGTAAAACAAATAGGTGAAAACTTTAATTCATAAGTCAAGAAAAAGACTGTTTTTTGAGATTTAAACTCATAACAAAATCAAAACAATATAGTACTCCTGTGTTCGTCCGCGGGTAGCGTGGTAGAAAGGAAAAATAGTTCGGAAGATTTATGAGAACTAAATTTGTTGTTGGACCCCTATCTTTAAAATATGTAGCCAGTATATAAAAAAAAACTTCTTTAATCCTGAATATCTTTTTTAATTTGTTTGATAGTGTTAATTAACCATTTTTTGAAATTTTGAGTACATGTAATGTTTCATATTCGAAAAGGCACGCGTTCAAATCTGATATAAACAAACTCATTTCAGAATGAGTAAGTCCATGTGCTCAGTTTTGAGTATTCTTTTTTCTCCGTGTAGATTTTGTTAACATAGAAATTTTTGAACATTTTTTATTACAGAAATCTATCTTTTCCCACTGTTCTTCGATGAATGTATCTGCTGT
>BMAO01019574.1:0-18835 GCA_019973975.1 Trichonephila clavata | reverse complement strand
AAGAAAATTAAGGATTTGTAGAAATTTGATAAATTTTTATGATTTTTTCCATTTAATTTCTTTTTTATCGTCTCGAGGGTGAGTGAGTAAATATTTATGTCACACATTTAGCTACTCGGGGGTTTTTGGCGACGAACTTCATAATTCGAAAATTGTCAGTCGTCACGAGAGTGAAAAAAGAGCGTCTTTTTTGTAACTTAATCGAAATGGCCTATTTGCATATCTTATATAAAATGTGTAAACAAAAAGAAAGGTTTTTAAAAATACTGAAATCTTTCTCAGTATTTCAGCAGATTCCTTTTTGTTGTAGTAGGTTCTTATTTTTAAAAAAATTTTGTAGTTTTTATGTTGTTAAGTTTAAAATTTTTATTTTTTATTCCCGTATATTTCATAAAATTAAAAAAATTGGAATATCATCTCTATCTTGTAAGAAAAATTTGCTAAAAATTGTTTTAGTTGTTTCTTGTGAAGGAAAAGTCATGTATCTTGAATAATGAAATCCTATACAGTGAAAATAGATTTAAAGCGAGAACGCTTTAGACGGAGTATGGGTTAATACAAAATAATCCAAAAATTCCGATAAACTACTTTGTATTTTTTCTCTTAACAAGAAATGAAAATCGCTTTACACGAAAAGATTTCTCTTCTGGGAATGAAGAAAATGCCCAAAACACCAGCTGGATTGGACTGTCCTATTGTACAATCGAAAGAAGTCATTGCAGTGGATGATGATAATGTGCGTACAGCTCCCATTATGGCACTCAAAGACATTTCGGCTCAAAAAATATCATTGATGCAGATCCCGACGATGAAAATAAAATGAATGTATTGCAGCTTCATTTCCCACATTATCCGAGAAGAGGAACATCATGATGAGTATGCACGGTTATTTAGACGCGTATTCCAGTGGTGAAACGAATAAATAAATGGACTATACCGAAAAATTTGTTGAAAATTCGATGCTAAAAAAATAAAGAAAAGAAGAATATCAGATTATTTTCAAAATACTCAATAAATGTTTATCTTTTCGAAAAATTTAAAAATTTTGTATTAAATTTCTTTAGGTTCTTGTGAATGTTTTTTGTTTGTTTTATTGATTTTCATTAAACATAAGCATATATACATATCTATGTAATTTAAGTATACTCTAATAAACTTAATTTTTTTGATATGTGGGGTTTTTTTTTTGTAATAACCTTTTTACATGAATTTTTTTTAACACGAAGAAATATTTCAGTCCCTTCAGTTGCGTGTTAAGCGATTTTCACCGTATTTCCTTATCGCATGCCCCCAACGCGAAACAAATCTTTTATTCGTAGATAAAAGTTGCAAAGGCAAATGCAATGATAATAGACCTAATCTATCCTTCAAAACAAATATATACTTTCAACGCATTAAATGGCCGCGTTAGTCTTGTGGTCTATGTAAAGTACTCGTGGCCGGCGTGTCATCAATTCGACCCCAGTACCGCTGAAGACCCGCCGTGAAGGGGAAGCGATGCACGTCAAATCTGTCGATAGCGTCCTCCCGTTGGTGTGGTGTGGAAGAAAGGAGAGGGGTCTGCCAGCTCAAGTGTCGTCCTCGTCACTTGACTATGGTTCAATATGACGAGGTCTGTCACCAAAAGCCCTCGAGTTGCAGAACCGTGCGTCGTAAATAGTCACTCACTGATTCAACGAATCCAACTGTTGAAAACAAGAGTTGCGTAATTTGTAAAGAAAAAACTTTACACCCGGTATTTCGATAAAAAAAAAATCTTATATTTAAAACCCGATAAACAGTTAGATCTTATTTGTTTGCATAAACTATGTGAGTGCGTCTGCAAAAAAACCATAAAAAAATCGGTGTTTTCTCAACCCGTGAGGCATCCGACATCCATCGTAGAAACTCGAAAGGCAACTACCCTCCCCCTCTTTCTGTGCAACGGCAAGTAGTAATGAAACAAGAAGAGCGTTTTAATATCAACCATGGTAGTATTCTTTTATAAAATGAAGAAAAGAGATTAAAATATTTATCGCAACCCGCGTCGGTCCCGATTGTGAGAGGGTTCGAGGAAGAAATAGACATGATATTGGAATTATTAGTTTTATTCAACTTTTAACACTACAGGAACGCACTTTCATAACTAAACCCGAGGAGCAATGGGAATTATTAGTCCCAAGTTATTTATCAAATATACGAAAGCTCTTATCTAGCTTAATCTCTTGTATGATCCCGCTTGCAACCTGCCAACTCGTTCAGCCGTAAAGTGGACGTCTTCCACTGTTCCATGAATTCTTTCCTTAGATTTATTCTTACGATCACCAGCAGTGGCGTAGCTAGGTACATAAAGGCCCTGGTGCAAAGTAAAAATGAGGGTGGGTGGGTTTCATCAAGTGTATACTTTTTCAAGTCATATGTTATGTATACAAAGCTAATTCAACATCAGCTTTTTATGGTGCTCTGCCGAACATAGGAAAGCAAAGCTATTACTACTTGTACGTATGTGTATTTTTTTTTGTGTGAGCTATAGTGAGATTGCACCACGAGTCGATTTCACACCACGTGTAAACCTTCAGAACAGCTGTAAAGACTTCAGGAGCAGCCGGAAGTGGAAGACGAGAAGTAACGTAATAGATAATAAAAAATTAAACAGTAACGAAAAAGATTACAAATAATAACGCAGGTATTCGGAAATAAAGCGAGGTAGATAAAGAATAAATGGTTTATCATAAGAAGATTGAACTTACCTATTAACAATCAGCTTGAAATTCTTTCCTAGCTTTGTTTTCACAAAAGTTTCAATAATTTCTGTTAAATCCAGGCGTGATGCGA
The DNA here is from genome assembly GCA_019973975.1 of Trichonephila clavata. Lineage (NCBI taxonomy): Eukaryota > Metazoa > Arthropoda > Arachnida > Araneae > Nephilidae > Trichonephila > Trichonephila clavata. The sequence goes on along the minus strand of BMAO01019574.1, from coordinate 16,021 downwards.
CTTTGTTTTCAATTGATATTAGAGATAAATGTCGAAGTCGAGATTGGCCCAAACAGTTTCTTAAATAATCTCTAATTATTTTTAATTTGCTAAATGACCTTTCAGCTGCTGCAGAAGTGAGAGGATTTGCAAAGAATACTAATGTTGCTGTAAATACTTCTCTGTTAGGTCGCCTTCTAGCTTTCCATATTGGCTCATTATTTCCTTACATCAGTGCTTCTTAAACTTTTAATATTTGCGACCCAGTTTTCAATCATGATTTTCCTCGCACCCCCTACATGCTATAACAATGTATTGAATTCAATTATGTACTTTGACGATAAAGCTACAATTCTATTTTAATTATAAACCGTACAAATTATCAGGTAAGTATTAAATTTTGTATATGACTAGCCCATGGGAGTCATTAGTAATTATTATACTTGTTCTTAACTTAGTATTGATAAATTATCAAATACATTGAGAAGTATTGATACATTTATAAGTGTATTATATGATTGTAAAAGTACATTTTATTTATTTTTTATTATGTCAGAATGTTTGTTGTTTTACTTCTTCAGTAAATTAATATTTTTTTTAAAATAATCTTTTATTTTCGATATGCTCGCGCCACTCACATAGGGTTATCACGCCCCACATTTTGAGAAGCGCTGCCTCACATAATTGGTGAACAATCCATGCCTGGTTATTTTGGTTATCTTCTGAAAGATAATGACTCCATTGGAGGATACATTAAAACTATTTTTTGAGCTTGAATCTCATGACATAAAAAATGACCAGGAGCGTAACGTACACCCCGCATCTCAGGCAGAATTTCAGGGGGTCTAAACCCCGATTGAGGCCAAGTGCGTAATTGGTCTTGGGGCCAAAACCAGACAGCCAACGATTCCCCAACGTCATTTTGTAGCGTTGCATTATGTTTCGTCTTCTTTTCAACGTCAAAAAGTACTCAAACATATTCGAATTGTATTGCATAAATTAGAAAACTAAAATTATGGATAAAAAAAGAAACCCAGTGGTACATTTAAGCTCAAGCAAAACGCCAAGGAAGAGAAGATAGTAAAAAAAATTACCCCAAACTGACAAATTTCTTAGTCAGCCTTCTGAGAGACTCATAGCCCCTTTATTTATAGATAATGTGGTCACTACAGTGTTGCTTGAGAAGCCTATTGAAGGTAACGATAGCTATTGCAGTTAAAGATACCGCCGTTGCGATGCAAATTTATAGAAACGACTTTGAATCATTCAAGTGGAAAGCTTCTGAACACCTATTTCGAAACCGGCAAGCATTATTTAAAATTACTATTTTTAATAAGGTGTTAGACACAATATTAGCTCAATTAAATACACGTTTTACAAGTATGAATGCAGTCTGTCAAAAATTCAAATTTCTAACATTTATACTAGATGTAGATGAAATAACTTTGTTACAAAAATGTGATGAATTCCAAAATAAGTATTCTAATATAATAGGCCCAAATTTTCCCTTCTATTTCTTAGTATTTACCACCTAGTTCTCCATAAATTAACCCAGGCAGGGACTATTGTTGTTGTTGGCGGGTCCTTCCCGAAGGAAAGGAAAGAAAGTTGCCAGAGCTTGAAACAAGTTGGACTTCTACACGATAGATGGTGACACCACCTATCTCAACCTCCATAATTTAGGCATGGACTGGAGGGGAGGGAAATATTATCCAGCACCCTGCACCCGTGGTTTCTGCTGTGACTACCCACAAGATATTCGGACCCACTGATTTAACGAGCACGTGCTCCGTGTGTACTTGGAGGGTATTTGGTGGCATCGGGCATACGAACCCGGCCTCCCGATCTGGAGTCCGATGCTCTAACCGCTAGGCTACCCACAACGCCCCAGGCAAGGACAGCTCACCAATTATGTAAGGAAGTAATGAGCAAATATGTAGTGCTACAATGTGATGTAACAGAAGCATTTACACACACACAGCAACAGTGGCGTAACGGAAAACATTTGGGCCCGCTGCAAAATTAGATTTTGGGACCTCAAGTTGTATTTTACAAAGGGTTAGGTACTTGGCGGCAATCAGGCTTTGGGTTCCTTAGAATCCTCGGCCCCTCCGTGATGTGGGGTTGGCAGAGGCGTACGTTACGCCACTGCACAGCAATGTTATAATTCTATACAATTCCTGTCCCTTCTGCAGCCGAAAAAAGATTATTTAGCAAATCAAAGTAATTAAAAATTATTTATCCAGCGTGGGTCAAGCTGGACTCCACATTATAGCTTATAGCTATTGAAAGCAAAGTCAAATCAAACCTGAATTAAACCGAAGTTATTGAAACTTTTGTTAAGACTAAAACTAGGGAAAGATTGTAAACCAAATTGTTAATTTGCAGTTAATAGATAAATCCAACCTTCTTAAAATAACCTTTTATTCTTTAGAAACATTTTTTTTTATTTCCTAATACCTACGTTATTATTTGTAATCTTGTTCATTATTGGTTAATTTTTTTACTTTGTTCCTCCTCATCTTCCAGTTTCAGCAGTTCGGTAACTCTTCACAGCTGTTCTGCAAGAGGTCTGTCGAGGTGTCAGATCGAAGCTGGGCGATCCCTAAATCTCCCACAGGTAATGTGCAGCTTTGTTTTCTTGTGTTTTTCATAGCACGATAAAGATCTGATGTTAAAATTGCTTTGAATATTGAAAATTTTTTACTTTTTTTACTTGAAAATACCCCATTTAAAACAGGGCCCTTATTATTTTTTATTTTATTTTATTTTGCACCAAGGCCTTTGGATACCTAGCGATGCCACTGCTCTGAATGGCTGAGCCGAGACATGGTTCATGCACTTGATTACTTTTTATTAATTAAACTAATGAGATTTAAATAAATTAAAAGGAGAAATAAATAACTGAACTGATTTTAAGAGTTAGTATAGTCAAGAAAAATAAATTTAAATACCGCCGATCGGGTGATTCTCTGTCGGTCACCCTCCCGAGAAACGACAGCGTTCCAGCATGCTTTATGCTGTGATTTATATAGGGGAATAGAGCGCCCACATCCTAGGAAGGATTCGCTTAAAAGTAAAAACTTTAGTCTTGCGTTCCTTTGCTGCTTTCGATTTTGGTGCAAGTTCCATCAAATATGGTAAGCGTTTTATTGTTAGAAACTTCTTTTAATAGCTCTAGGACTTTAACGACTTCTGATATTTTGGTTTTATTTTCCTGAAATTTTTTTGTATAATCTTCAATTTGAAAGATGGGATTTTCAACGGGATTTTCTGAGTTTTCTTTTTCATAGTCATTTTGGGAACAGTTATTTTTTTATGCATTAATGTAGGAAATTCTTTCTTTAACTTGAGTTTTTTGAAAATAATTTTTTTATTGTTAAGAATAATCATTTTCTTCGTTTAGGAAAGCAGGGGCATTTTGTATGGGTGAGGGAGTGAATATTAACGTCGCGCTGTTCAGCTACACGCGGGCTTTATTTTGTATGGGAGGCGACGGACCGAATACCTTGCAGCCCTAATGCAAAAAAGGTTTTCTTGTTTTTCCTTGATATTACAGGATTTCGTTCAGTGCTCCTCATTGTATTTTAGACATCTGGACTTAAGGTGACAATTATGTGCAGGGAGGTTAAAATTGTTGCAGTTGAAGCATTGAGTGATGCCTCTGAAAAGGAATATGTGGACAAGGAGTGATGCCTCGACATGAATAGACACGTTAAAGATGTTAGTAGGAAGATTTCCTGATTAATTTGATTCCTAAAAGAGGGGAAGGGGGTGACCTGATTTTTTAAAATTAATCGGGATACGTTAATTATTGTAAAACCTAGTTCTTCGAGATCTGTTTCAATGTGTTCGGCTTGTGAAAACTGAGGCAGACCTTCAATAAAGACTTTAATGGGGCGTCCAGCGATTGGTTTGATTACGTAGAGTATTCAAACTCTTTTTCGTTTAGCGCGTGAACCATTTTCCTATTTTCTTAATCATTATTTGTATAAAGTTGAATATAATTGCCAGATAGGCGATTTCTCATTTCGGGAAAATTTTCATTTAGTTTGGACTTGCTGGTGAATTTTTGTTTTAAATTTATTCAAATAACTTTTGATTTTACTGAATAATATCTGAACAAATAACTTAATTTATCAAAGAGTACATCGGAAGCATTTAAGAAACACTCTAACAACTTCTGTTTCAAATCCAATGTTTATCCTTAACAATTTCATATGTTTATCTATCTATCTACACATATACAGGGTGTCCAGCCTTAATGTGACCCAATAGCTAATTCCCCCGAACCGTTCAGTTTAGATATGCACTTCAAATTTGGAAAATGTTTTAAAACAGGTAAAGAATGTTTTTACGTGCTTTTCGAACCAAAAACCCCATTTAGAAAAAAATTACAAAAATTAATTTTTTATATGGTTCCTAGGTCCTGTCACTTACATTTAGGAAAAGATGCAGTACACAAAAACAAAGTAAACACAAAAAGTTTCATTTTATTATGATAAAAACTGGCCGAGTTATGGAACTTTAAAAATCATATATTTTCTCCATTTTCTCTACCATTTTCAAGAAGCTAGTAAGGGGCTGTCTCCAAAGTGAAATCAGTTTGAACTCTACCAGGAAACTTTCGCTCTTGCACGTCACTTTTATGTAAATCGTTCTTAAATTTAAAAGCATACGTTAATAATATAATAATTGAGTACTTAAGAAATAAAATTTGTTCTGTGTACGTGTAAAACATAGAAAAAATAATATATTTTGGACGATGAAAACATTTCAAAAGCAGTTTAAAAAAAATAGACTTATATGCTGCAGCTTCAGTCTGGCTTGCTGCGTTTTTGCTGATCATGACGAACGTTAAAAATCTGTTCTGTAGTCGCTTGCAATTATATACAGTCGTATTCTGATTTTGCGAATTCTAGTACGGGAGAACGAGATGTATACAAATGAAGAATACTGCAAAATGTTACTGTTTTACGGGCAATGTAATCGAAATAAGAGAGAGGCGGCAAGACTTTATGCCATTAAATTTCCCACTCGAAGACATCCATCTTATTGTACAATTGCCCGTGTTGTTCAACGCTTGTATAAAACTGGGAGTTGTCATAGTCGTATTCCCTTGTCTCGTACCACACCTCGTGCCTTCGCCATTATTTAAGTTAATTTGGTCATTCTGATATAATAAACCATTGATTCATGATTGGCGCATCATTTTACATTATGCTATAATTTGAACGGCAAATCCTGTACTGTTTTGCTTCTAGTTGTTAAAACAAGCTGTTTTAATCTTTTCGATACAAGTTGTATTTCTTTAATTTAATTTTTATTGTTTGCCATACAGCAATAGAAATTGTCAATCTATGATATTTTTCTTCTGCTCTTTTCTGTAGATAGTGAATTACTGTTCTCTAAACTCAATTTATATCCGACCCCCTTTTCTGAGCAATTCGGATGCTTCTAATTTATTTAGGCATAACTCGGTCAGTTTTTATCGTAATGAAATGAAACTTTTTGTTTTTACTTTGTTTTTGTGTACTGCATCTTTTCCTAAATACAAGTGATAGCACCTAGAGACCGTATAAAAATTTAATTTTTGTAATTTTTTTTGTGACTGGGTTTTTTTGGTTCGAAAAGCACGTAAAAACATTCTATACCTTTTTAAAAACATTTTTCAAATTGGAAGTGCATATCTAAACCGAACGGTTCGGAAATTGACTATTGGGTCACATTAAAGCTGGACACCCTGTATATATATATATATATATATATATATATATATATATATACAAAATAAATTTATTATAGTTTATATTGATAAAGTGCCTGGAAATTTTGCCTTCATTTGTAAATACTATTATAGTTTAATGCTCAACAAACATTTTGAAAATAATACAGCTTTTATTAGGTCATCAATTTCTAATAGAGAAATAAATAATCGAATTTTGGCTTTTCATAAACAATTAAAAATACAAATAAATAATAATTTTAAATTTCCACATGTATTTCTTACTCCTAAATTTCATAAAAATCCAATAAAGTTTAGAACAGTTACTAATGGTTTTAATACATATATATCAGCAAATCAGGCAAAATTCTACATGAAATGTTACAAGATACAATAAATAATCTAAAAACTTCAGCCATACTTAAAAACAGTACAGAACTTATTGCACAAATTAAAGATAAAAAGATATTTTCAGTATTTAGTTTAGATTTTGAAGATCTTTTTAACTCAATTAATATTGATGATATGATAAAAACACTAGCAAAATTTCATAAAGATAATTTGTTTAAAAATGTCAAATATGATAGATTTGGTTCTCTACTTAGGTTAGTTCTAAAAGAGAATAATGTTTATCATAATGGTAATTATTATGAACAGATTAAGGGTCTACCACAAGGTGGCCCAGCTAGCAACTGTCTTGCCAATTTATATTTACATTATTTTGAAAATAGTTTTACAGACAACTTAGAATTTTATTTTTTTCGTTATATAGATGATATAATCATTTTTGGCAAGCAAGACAACTTTATACCTAATATTAATTTTTATCCACAATATCTTAATTTATTACAGACAAATAGTAACAGTTACGAAGCAAATTTTCTTGATATAGAAATTAAATTAAATGATTATAAAATAGTTACTAATATTTATGATAAACGAGAAGACTTTAATTTCAATATTATAAAAGTACCGCATTGGGAGAGTAATGTGCATGTATCTATATTCAGAAATATTGGTCTTAATTACACACTACGCAATAAATTTCTAGTTTCTAATAAATCAGAAAAAATAAAAAATTATAAACATTTTACTAAATACTGTTTAATTCAAAACTACCCTATTAATTTTATTAATAGATATTTAAATAATGAAATTCTAAATAGTAAGGATTAAATTTCCATAGTTTTAAAAGGTTTATATTATAGATTTATTATTCTTCTTAGATAGTTTTAAATACCCCCAGTTTCTAGTTTTAGATGAAATTACTTTTTTAGAATATATTATAACTTTTAAACTATATTAAGAGTCTCTAAGATAATGGTAGTATGTTTACATTTCTTATTTTATTATTTCTATTCTTTTCATACTTTTGCTAAGTGCTATTTTTCAGCCTTTGCTTTGTTTTGAAATTGTATTTGGGTCCAGAATCTGGCAATAACTTGGTTATTGTACTCAGATTTAGCACGGGCTCTGCATTTCAGTATGCAATTTTTGGGTAAGTTACCTCTTCCTTATAATGGATTTAGATTTCCTATCCATTATTTCCAATTGGTATTTGCTCGGTATTATTAACAAAAAAGGGGGAAGGTTGGCTGGCCAAAAAACATGTTCAACCCCACTTTTATACAGAAGGATTTTTTGAAAAAATTTTATGTATACTAGCTGTCCTAAGTCAGCAATGTTGATAATACTGAAGCATCCATTCTTTTGTATTTTGCTCTGTTGTTTCAATCTTTCATATCTCATAAATTCTGTTGTATTGTTATCTGGCAATTGATATTCTTTTGTGTATTGATCATGTGGTTCATCTCTCTCTTGTAGAGAAATTTTGATTATATATATATATATACTGTAACAAATTTTATAGGAGGATTTTGTTGCCTCTGCATTTTGTGACATTACCACCGACAAAATACTTTGCTGCTGTTGCAAAGATATTTTCATGAATGGCAATTTATCTCGTCTTTAAAGAGATCCTCAAGATGAAGAGCCATTGAAAGATTTGTACTTAGTGGTATGACGAACAAATTTAATTTTTTTTTAAATATAACATTTTCACGGCAAATCAAACACGTTGTTGATCAATAATTTTCTCTACGAAATAGTCAAGACCCCAATCGTCTTGAAACAACATATATTCTTTAGATATTTTTCACTTTGAAGACAGAGCAGGGTTAATTAAAATTTGTGTCTGGTCGCTAATCCATTGTTATGTGTTATCACTAATCTTTACAAATGAAAAAAAAAAAAAAAGAAAGAAACGAGTCTTACAGTAGTCGCATATGATGTGTAACATCTGACTTGTTATCATGGTAAATACGCAATAGTGACTTTAATCCTGAAAGAAATGAATCGGTTATGACTGGAAATAATTTTCTATCGAATAATTATATCTTTAATGAAAATTTTATTTAATTAACACAAGGAGTTATGCAGTTTTTTATCAAAAATATTTATTATTGTTCAATTTGGGGAAGAGTGGAGACAATAGATTTATGAAAACTAAAATATGAGACATATACTTGTGATTTCAAAGAATTTTAAAGTCGTTGAAAAACGGCGTCAATAACAGTACCACTGTTAGTTGTCGAAACATTTCGATTAGTGTTCATTTCGAGCTTGAGTTCATCTTTCAGAAAAGCTATGAGTGGCTCAGCTTTTGGCAAACTGAAGTTAACGTTAAAATCACCACCCAAAATCATGGGAAGCGAGTGATAGTTTTTTTTTAAAAAAAAAAGAGCAGAACCACCTTCGTTATACGGTAAAAGTACAAAATGCAGGAAATCTGTAATTTATTTTAACTGTTTGATTCGGAGAAATGTATGTGACCACCAAAATGACAAGACTTGCTGGTATGTGCTGCAGGCGGGCGTCTTAATTGCTACTACAGTTTGACCCCCAGACGAGGGTAGCGAAGAGACACCGTCAAGCGCATGCTTAAAAATTATAAATATTAGAGAAAATCAAAAATACCCGTTTACTTAATTAGTTTTTTTAATCGAGAAATCTTTTTTAATCACAATTAAAAATATTATATTGACAGCGACAGGAATTAACCTCAAAGTATCAAAATTATAAGCACTTAAATATTTATTCATATAATTCTATATTACTTACTCCTATTTTTTTTTAAGAATGATGAGCTTTGTCAGGGTTGCGTAACAGGAGCGGACACATAACATTTCGTGGCTTGAGCGGACACATTTTTCCTCCCATCTTGGAACAGATTCGATTATTGAATTACAAGGATAAATACATTTTTGCCAATCAAATTTAGTTTGAATTAAATTTTTAAGATATTAAGTGCGAATACACTTTAAAAACATAGTGCAATGTTATAAAAATAAAAACTTTCATAGAAATATTTAAAAATTATAGAAAACTGTATTTTAGAGTCAAATAAATATTAGAACAGATGCAATTACCATAAAATTAATTAGTTTCATTAATGTAAGTAAATATATAAAAACTAGAAGTAAAATGTTCAAAACAGATACAAAAGTAAATAAAAGAAAAATAAATACAAGTAACCAAATACTAACTAAACTTTATTATGAAGGCATGAATATCCTTTACCATTCGATTTAGTCCAACCTAGTTACAAAACTTAAAGATTTTAGGCATTTTTATAAATTGTTTGATGTTTCGAATTCTTTTAAGATGTTTTCAATTCTTGCATCCAATTTTACATGTTTTTCCCCCCTTTTTATTCCAGGATCGCCTATTTCTTTGGATTTCAAATTAAAAAAACACTTTTTGAGTTTCTTCTTTTAGTATTTTAACTAATAAGTGGATATTAGGCTGGTTTCTGTCAGTGATTGCATTTAATTTGGAATTCCACCCTTCTACTGTCCCCTCTGGCTACGTAACCGTGGTTGTTCTAAGATGGGGGAAAGAATCTGTTCTAAGATGGGGGGGGGATGTGTCCGCTCAAACCACGATGAGTTTTAAAGTGTCCGCAAAAGCCACGAAATGTTATGTGTCCGCTCCTGCCATGTCCGCTTCTACCACGCCACCTTTGTCAGACGCTTAAAAGAAATATAATTGTTAATATATAGTTTACATATATATAAATATATCCTCAGAGAGAGATTTCACACACAACGAGCCCTGAGACTTTGACATTTGAGCGTAAGAATCACAACTTTATACTGGATGAAGTCTAATAAGACTTGCTGGTATGTGCGGTAGGCGGGCGTCTTAATTGCTAGTAGAGTTGGACCCCAAGACGAGGCTAGCGAAGAGACACCCCAAGGGGCTGAATTGGTCAAATCAAGCAGCGTGCGCTTCCCCCGACTTCCTGTTACGCATTTCCGTCCCTTTTCATGAAATCACTCCAACAAATATCCAACAACCGAGAGTAAAGATGTTACACATCAAAAAATTACCTTGCAATTCACAAACAGCACGACATCAATAACAAGATTCATATATTTGATTGCTTGATTGATAGAATATCTCGCTACATTTTTAATGCACTTCTAAATTATTGAATTTATTAGTATAAAGGGCCATGATTGGGCCAGGTGGACCACATGCTACCCGCAGGCCTCAGGTTGAATATCGCTGATCTAAACAGTCAATGCAAATATCAGTGAATAATGAGATACGAAAAATTGTTCTCAGGCTGATATCTTTCTCTAAAAATTATCTATACTTCTTGTTCATTCAACTGAATTAAATCTGCTTTCTATAAGTTGTTTCATGTGAAACTGAAACAGAACAGTACTAGTGAACAGCAAAACAGGAAATCAAGAACGATGCAATCGTGCAACGATGATAATTATATGGTTGACGATAAGTTGGTTACAGTAACAAAATGACTGAGAATATATGAACCGAAAAAAAATCATGTTTCTTTTTTCGATTCAGTTTCGGTTTTCGTTCACCACTTTTTTTTTCAGTTTTGGGCTCAGTTCCGGTTCGAAGCCCTGATATTAATTTCAGAGTATCTTTGCTCCATGCGGAATTTTTACTAAAATAAGCTGAATATTTTTATTATTAATTACACGTACGCGAGTGTTGTCTTTAGAATTCCTTATTTTTCGTTTAAAAAGATTTAGTTTTATTTTATTTCGAATAAAAAAGCCATTACTTTATGACCATTTAGGCTTCAAGATAATTATTTAAATATATAAACAAGATTATTATGTTTCCTCTATATTCTGGTAACATTTACAGAGCAAAAGCCTGAGCCTTCGAAAATGATTTATATGCCACGGGAAACAGAAAAACGATTGTAATTAAGATAATTTTTTCAATTTTATTAATAAAAACATTTCTATGTAGTAAGCACACAACTCCGTCTTTCTTAAATTTTGAAAATTAATTTTTATACCATCGTCTTTGATATACATATTGTTTTTAACACTAAAAAAAAACTATTATACTTTGGATTTCCACTGGGACACATCTAATTCTATCACAGCTGCAAAAACAAACATGATGCTGGCTGTGGGAGAATTCTACCTGATGGGAAAAATCTATATAATATTTGTCTTGTGAAACAAAATTGATACATTTATTTTATTCCATTTCAATTCTCTCGCTGTAATACGCATCCAAGTAATAGGGTGAAAAATAATCAAGAGTTTGTTTTGTGGAAAGTTCTTGTTACGTCCGTCAGTTTGGTTCCTTGTAAAGACCACTAGATGGCGCGCTCTTCTCTCTTGGCACAGAGCCAAGTCTGTTATAACTTCAGATGTCCTACTTAGATGTAATGGCGAGAGTGCATATGGTTGTACAAAGAGAGAATGCTTCATATTCCAATATAGTTTGGTTAATAAATAGTTTTGTTACGGTCCGTCGATTGTTGATTTATTTAGTAGCTTTAAGACATTTTTCAGTTCTGTTAACTCAAGTATCATTAGTTACTTAATTCCAATGCAATTTCTTGTAAATGAAATTTTTCAAGAGAGAAAGAGAGTCTCGTCGTATCCCCCCCCCCCCAAATTTCCCGTTTTCTTTTTAATATGGTTTTGATGTTAATTACTTAAAATGTCATATACAAAAAATACTTTATAAGATGTGTAAAAAATATGAACACAACACACACAGGTGGTTTACATATATATACTTGGTATAGATTTAAAACACATTTTTTTCAACGGAATACACTTCTGCACCTACATCACACATTGAACTTCTTGGGCCGAAACTTGCGATTAAATTCCTGGATGTTACCCAGCAAAAATTAAAGAACTTAAGCTACCAAACGCTCTAATGAAAGAGTGTGATAGTGAAACTTGGAAGTATTTGGACTTTCCTTAACCTATGACTTTAAGCATCAGATTTTCAACGATCAGGAAGTAGCTCAGGGTATAAGTAGAAATCTAAAAACAATATTATAGAAAAAAATTAAATTATTAAACATTTTCTTACCTGAAAGCAATAATAATAATAGTAGTAGTTTTAAGTTTTGCTGTCAAAATGATTATTTTAATTGCAATTACACATTTTTAAAAATATATTTTTTAAATAATATAATTTTACTGAAGTAAAGGTAAAAGAAAAAGAAATTTATGGGGTTTTTTTTCATTGAGTCACTTTTAATTTCAGCAATGTTTCGAGGTAAAAAAAAGAATTGATTAAAATTTATTTCTCTTTCTCTTCTCGTAATAATTTTAATAAAACATTAAACATTTTTTTTTCTTCAAGGTTTTAAAATAAGTATTCTGTTATGAAGAATTGCCGTCCAAAATGTTAATTTTCTTCTGGATTCAATATATTTAGCTTTTCATAGAAATAAAACCTTGACAAAATGCAATGGGACAATTTTTTTTTTTTTTTTTTTTTTTTTAGTGTTTTAGTAGATTTTTTCAAAAAAGTTATCAAATGAGAAGTGGAATAAATTAATCATATATTGTTTTATCAAAATATTAGGTAATTTTCTGGAATGCCGTCTTAAAGAGTAATGTGATTATTTCGTTAACAAGATAAAAACTCATTCAACGAACTCACGAAATTTTATCTTTTTATTTCTATCAATTTACATTAGAAAGCTTTTTCTTTCATAGCAAGATAATTCTGAAAGATATACCACACAACATGCTACAATTATTAAAATATAAACACTATTGGAATGTATGATAGCCCCACACACACATGTGGCCGAGGACTCGTAAATCTAATGAGTGATTCGATGAGACTAGATGGCGCTACTAAACACTCTCGTATACTAAACATTTTCTTGTACAAGAGAACTCCAGCCATTTTTTGTAAAATGAAGCTCCCCTGTTATACACAAACTAATAGTGCTTACTTTAGGAAAATCTCGTGATTTACAAGTAAAATAATTTCTAGGGTGGAAAAAAATTAAATACATCCGATGTTTTTCTGTGTGTGTGTAATAAATGAAACTGAACTTTTAACAAATCATAGTGGTAAACTATAAATTTTCTTAGAAATTTATCATCACCGGGTGATGGAACATGTTGTCAACGGTTATTAAGACTTTCTTGGTGGAAAAACGCGGTAAAGTGAAAGAATAGTTAAAAATCGAGGAAAACCTGTATACGGAAGATATCAAAGACGTCATGAAGTCTTTTATTTTCAACTGTAATTAATGACGCGAGCTTTAACAACGGAAAAAATAAAAAAGTAATCATTATAATAATACGACGGTCCTGACAAACTGCTATGTATCTTTATGCATATTTTTTATATCTTAACACGAAAAGAAAAACCACTTAATACGAAAAGATTTCCCTTCTAGAAATGAACAAAATAAAGAAAACACCAGCTGTATTGGACTGTCCTATGGTATTATGGGAATAATTCAATGCATTAGATGATGATAATATGTGCACAGCAGCAAATTTATAACAGACAAAAACATTTTGGAGTTTGTTCAAAGCTCAAAAATATCATGGATGCAGATTCCGACGATGAAAATGAAATGAATAATGAAGTTCCTATTCCCACATCATCCGAAATGAGGAACGTCATAAAAATTGCGCAGTTTTTTTTAACGGACATTGTAATGGCGAAATGGATAACAAAGTAGACAACATCGAAAAATTTGATGCTTAAAAAAAACAATTGCAAGGAATATCAGATTATTTTCCAAAAACCCATTAACCGTTTTGTTTAAAAAAATTCGAATCAAATTTCTTTGGGAATATTTTCGTTTCATTCATCTTTATTAAATATACAGACTGTATATACCGATATATATACATCTCAATGAAAACAAAATAAACTTAATTTTATTGATATATATATATAAATATTATTTAATATCCTTTCCGTGTTAAAAAATATTATATAATATCCTTTAACACGAAAAAAATATTTCAGTCCCTTCAGTTTCTGCGATTTTGATTGTAAAAAATAAAGACTGTTCTCTAAGACACCGCCCATTTAAAAATATTCATGAAAACTGTTGATGACATTTATATATCCTAGAGAAAATATGTTCGGAACATTCAAACCAATGTGAATCGGATCATTTTCAAAGACGCGGTGGTTCATTTAAAATTTTTTATAACCAAGTATTGATGCAGTAACCGCAATTTTGTTAATATTGCTCTAAATTTAATATGCGCTCTTGAAAAAACAGGTACACCTTTACTCCTCTCCAAAAGCTCACGATCTAGTCACTGCATATGCCACATTCTCGGCAACTTGCTCGCAGTCACCTTTATTTATGCTATTATCTTTGAACAATGAATTTAACATTAAAAAATTATTAATTTTACCAAAAATGTTTTATTGAAAAAAGTGGTAAATAGTAAATAAATAAATGTAGCATTCTAAATTTTTATTTGTGTCTTGCACATACCGTTAAATCCGGCCAAAACCGTGCACTTTAACACAAAAAATAAGATCGAAAATTGCAGGTGCAAGTAAAACGCCGGATTTAAAAATGATAGCTTTAAAAGTAAAAGAAGGAGAACGTAAAAATAATTAAGATTTGTATGTACATGTGGAAATACTGCTTCTTTTTACAGGAAATGACACATCAACTTAAAGAGTTGTATTTCTGGAAGTATACTATTTCTCAAAAGCCTGAGATAATACTTTAAATGAATGACTTTAAAGCATAAGAGCATTGCATGCATACATTTCAAGTTTCTTTGCAAAGAAGGGAGCGAGCGTTAAACAGCGAATATACCTTAAGCATTGTCTAAATTTTACAAATCTCCTTTATCCAACAGATGGCGTTGCTTGCAACTCAGATGACGTCAATAAAGTGACAGATGTCATATGAGAGCGCATGCGCTCTTTGAAGAACCAGATCGCGGAGAAAAAAATGTCAGCAATTAAGGGGGTGGTGAGGAAATGGATGTGAAAGACAGTTTTCTGCAAATATGATTGAAATCAGATAGACGTGGGCGACAGCGCGCGTAAAACCCAGATTTTACAAATAGTTTAAACGTTTGAATAAGGTTCTGTTACTGCACACAAAATCGGGTGAGGAGACATTTTTTTTTAAAGCCGTATTAGTGGATTGGAATCAAAATGTGTATTGCACTTCTGAGTATAAAGAGTTCTGGATTCTACTCAGAAGTACTTTCTTCCGCAGAAATGGTGAGGCTTATCGGTCTAGATTTGTCAGAAAAATAGTATATTTGCTTAATTTTGATACAATTGTTATGTGAGCTTTTTCCATTCATTCTGGAAAATAATTGAGTGTAATGCACTTGATATTTTGTCACATGAATTATTGTATTTTAAGGTAGGATTTTTGAAGGAATTCTCTTGTAGAACGGTTGATGGGGCACATGATCTCGGATGATTTCTTAATCCCCTGTCTTGAGTTATTGTTGAGCATTAATTACATACACTTGCCATGATTGGTGGGTGGTAGGAAAAATAAGATGGGAAGGAAATTTAAGAAAACATTTAAAATTAGAAAAGATGCACAAAAAAATTGCGACCAATGGAAATTGATAAATTTAGAAAAATGCTGGAGCTCTTATTGTTTTGCGTTTGGGTGTGTAGTGACTAGTGTGGAGGTAACTGTATCGACCGCAGCTACCTCCGAGATCGGAGGTTAGCGTATGGTCAACTTAATCTTGAGTGAGAGAAAGGCCTGACTGCTGGTAGTTACGCTGATCTAATGAAGAGACTGGGACCGCCAGGTCCTCCGCTCCTTATCTGATGCTAAAGTAGCTGGTGTTGTATACTTGGATGGGAGAAAAGTTAAAAAAACTTTAAGAACTTGGGTGTGGCTTCTTGGAGTAGTGACCAATGGGGTGGCAGGATGGGATCAGGTCTTCTAGGTGGGATCCAATTGGTTAAGAGAGCTGCTGACTTTTATTTTTTGCCTGGCCCGGTGTGTTTGGAAAGAAAAAAAGTTGCTTTGTGATG
>BMAO01019573.1:0-19537 GCA_019973975.1 Trichonephila clavata | reverse complement strand
TGATAGGGACTGGGGAATCTGGAGGCTCAGAGGAAACAGACCTAATTTGATTACAATTGTTGAACGCCAGCAACGTGGCACAGTGGCTTAGGATACCAAAAGGCTCTAAAAAGGTCCCATCCGGCACATATCAAAAGTATATTGATAAGAAGCTACAACTAGTTGAGCTACCTTACTTTCAAAGTTTCTATCAATGGTATTTTTCTACAGAATAATGCACGACCACATACAGCATTCATCTTCAGATAAGCCGTTGCAGCATGTCTAGTTGTTTCCTTCGCTGCAATGTCAACTAATTCGCATTAATCGAGCATATCTAGGAACATAATTAGCTTTATGTTCCTAGATAAAGCATAATTAATTTTTCTTAACCAGTCCCCACTTCCTTTGGAGAATGAATTATGGAGGATGGTAGAGAGTATATATGGACGTCCATCGATCAAACAGTATTTACACTCCTATACCTCATATAGTTGCTGCTTACAACATCGTGAAAGGTGGTCCTACTTATTGAACCCTTGTATTTTCCCGTTTCTTGTTAAAATTATCTTTTTGTATATTAAAACATTTACTTACCAATACATTCTATGCCTGGGATTATAGTATATGGGCTTCCATCCATCAGACAGTATCCTCACTCCTTTACCTCATTGGGTTGCTTTACAGCATCGTGAGAGATCCAACTTCTTTTTGAACCCTTGCATTTTCACATTGCTTATTAAAATTCTATTTTTGTAAATAAGATCAATTATATTTTAATGCATTCTATTTCTGGAAATCGATTTTCATTAAATTCTACACACTCTTGTCTGGTGTTGCATTTCTGTGTTGGGCAGTGTATTTTTAAAAACAAGATAAAAATCACGAATACATGTACAATTCCTCGTTTAATTCAACTTCAATCAGTCCCGATCCGTAAAAGCCGGATAAAAATTTTAAAGCAGCAGATTCCGTTTTAGCTGAGTAGACTAAAAAATAAATTTTAAAAATTTAGCGTTCAAAATTCTTTTATATATAAATTTTTGAAGTGCGGTTCCAATATCTTTTAATATGATTTTGTTTTCATGTACATTTTTTAGGTTAAGCGATACGATGTACATTTCAATTATTTCTATGTTCTTTCTAGTATATGTATGTAATTACACTCGAACTGTTTATTCTTGAGTAACTCCATTTTTATATTTCAGTTCACAGTGATCGAGAAAACAATGGAATTTTGTGTGCTTTAATGTTAATTCCTTTTTATCGAATTCGGTGCAAAAAATCTTGCTTCCTAACAGCTAGTAAAAATCCATGCCATGAATATAATTAAAAATAAAATTTCAAAACACTGCCTTTCATTGTTATCAGGTGGAAAACGAATTTTAATGTAAAAACGACATTTATGTAGTGTGCAAAAAATCTTACAGCATTTAAAAATTTGTTAAATAGTATTGTGGTGTTAAAATAATAAAAATATCTGTTTTGAAAAAGTTTTATTTAAACAAAGTTTAATCAATAGTTTGGCCTTGAAAAAAAGAATGTTGCTGCAGAGAAAACAGGTTACACATTTACGATTTTTAAAAAAAATAATAATAATACATAAGGGCATCTGAGAGAGACTAGTCTGTGGCTTCAGTAAAAAAGTATAAATAACTTTCCCTCCACAAAATAAGACGATTCAAACAATAGATCAGTGTGTTATTATGAGATTTAAGGTGTATTATAAACTCCACAATTTACTGCAAGCTATGGATATTAAAACTAAAGAAAAAAGACTTTAATCGCGAATATTGGAAGGGTTTCAATATCAGAAACGTTATAGTGATTAAAAGTAAAACACGGAATTATTTAACGGCAAGGAATATGGGGGGTGTAGTGTGAAAAAACAAGTTAATTTGTGAAAATCTTTTTCACGGTTTTGAAGCTATTTTTTTTAAGTTACTAATAACATGATGAAAATTAGCATGCTAAATCATTATAATAAAGATCACTGAAAATTTATATTTGGAGTTAATGAAAATTTTAAAAACAATTTAGACAAAGGCGACTGTGCTGAAGGACTGCATGTAACAAATTTCTTAAGCCTTCCGGAATATATTAGTGGTTGGGTTTTAAAGTCACACCTAGAAACATCTCGTCACGGGGCAAAGGTGCATATGAACTGACTACTCACTCTCCTAACAACTCCAGCGTAAAAACTGAACTTCGACAGATTTAATGCACATCAACCTCTCAACACGGCATCAGGACACGGCATCAGGAGGTCTTCATGGCATCAGGACATGAATCCCCGACTCGACAACAAAAATAGCTACAAGTTCATGACTATGACTTCTGGAATAACGTAGCCATGGCTTATTCTGGAAATATTCACTATTCATTTCTTACGAATCATTGAATGAAAAACAAAACAATTCGTCGCCATAAAGAAATGTACAAGGAGAAAACGCCAAAGAAGCAAAATGAAACTATTAGTTAATATCATTCTTCATGGGAAAAACATTAAATTGTTAACATACCGAAAAAATATATAAATTTATAAGTCACATTTCCTTTATTGATTGTTTCTTCTTTAACATTACGCATCGAGCTTCAGAGCAACCCAATGCTATTTCATGGTGTACCTTGAAATTTTCAGCTGAAGGCAACTGAAGAGAACAACGCCGGAGCTAGCACCTCACTCTTTACGCGCATATCAGTCTATGTTCAAGACTCTTATGTCTGAAAAGAAAAGGTTGGCATATTTTTGAGCAAAAATTTTGTGCTTACGTGCTTTTATGTAGTGCTTGCTTACTCTCTCTATTCCCTTGAGAATCTGCTACCCAATTGTGTGTGTGTGTGTGTGTGTGTGTGTGTGTGTGTGTGTGTGTGTGTGTGTGTGTGTGTGTGTGTGTGTGTGTGTGTGTGTGTGTGTGTGTGTGTGTGTGTGTGCGCGCGCGCGCGTAAGTTCGTAAGGGCGTGCGTAAGTGCGTAAGTGCGTGCGTAAGTGCGTAAGTGCGTGCGTAAGTGCGTGCGTAAGTGCGTAAGTGCGTGCGTGGCATGCGTGCGTAAGTGCGTGTGTGCGTGCGTAAGTGCGTGTGTGCGTGCGTAAGTGCGTGTGTGCGTGCGTAAGTGCGTGCGAGCGAGCGTAAGTGCGTGCGAGCGAGCGTAAGTGCGTGCGAGCGAGCGTAAGTGCGTGCGAGCGAGCGTAAGTGCGTGCGTAAGTGCGTGTGTAAGTGCGTGCGTGCGTAAGTGCGTGCGTATGTGCGTATGTGCGTGCGTGCGTAAGTGCGTGCGTGCGTGCGTAAGTGCGTGCGTATGTGCGTGCGTGCGTAAGTGCGTGCGTGCGTTAGTGCGTGAGTGCGTAAGTGCGTGCGTTAGTGCGTGAGTGCGTAAGTGCGTGTGTGGGGGGTTATATTTTCATGATTGTGTAGCTAAGAACACAAACCAAATAATGTATACATTGGTTCACAGAGCACTAAAATGAGAGCCTTGATGAGTAAAAAATTTTAATTTTCTCTGACTAATCATCTTCCACTTTGTTTCCCACCACAAAAAGATTTTGTCGACGTTTCACAGGTGTGTTCTATCTTAACTCTGCAAATGTTTTGAAAACTATAGGAATAATAAAGTGAGAAATATTTTTTTTCAAAGATTCCGTTCATTTATAAGATCAAGCGAGATAAAATTTTGTATCAAGAAAAGAAAACGAATTATACTGTTCTTTTACATTTTCGTTTAGTTCCATAAGAAGGTATAAAAATGCGGCTAGGAAAATAGGAATAAATATTTTAAAAATAAACTAGTTATTTTTCAATAAGTTTCAGAAGCAGAGAAAATTACAGAACATTTTAAACGTTTTCTTTTGAGAATAGTTTATCGCATAGCGTTTATAAAAAAAATCTAAAAAATTCGTATACAGGTCATTAAGTTTGTTTGGTTGAAGACAAAACGTTTTGGAAGTTTCAAGCTGCATGTTTCTAATAACTTTAAAGACATCAGATACTTTATTATAACAAAAAATTGGAAATTATTAGTGAAATAGTTTTTCTTAATTGAAATTACACATATAGATAGTACTTAAAAGCTTTTATCGTTTTTCTTTTTAAATAAGTAAAACACAGCCAAAAAATGAATTTTTATTAAAAGTTCAAAGTTATAAAGATATTTCACTTTGTCATCAATTTACAATTATTCTTTGCGCTAATATTTTGTTGAGTTTCATTTGCTAGTGAGACAAGAAGTCATTCTATATGGCGTATTTTCAGTATGTTTTTTTAACCATTCAGGATCAATACCGCTCCATTTTGCATATATATTATCCTCAAGCCCTTCAAATGTGAACTATTCTGTCTCCTATTTTCATACACTTTTCTGATAAGATAAGCCGAGACATTTTATATAATGTTTAAGTCTGGGGAATCAACTGGCCACGTCAAAATATTGACGTGTTCTTTGAAGCCATTTTTTACTACTCCAGAAACGTGGCAAGAGAAAGTGAGAGAAAGAAAGGATCCATCTTACTGAAAAATAAAATTATTATCCCTTAAAATTGAATAATATTCTGAGAGTGTACGTCTAAGATCCATAGATATATTTTTCTATGTTCATTTAGTAGTCTCAAGTACTAAATCCATCTTGTCTTTAACTGACCTGTTTCTCAGAACATTAAAGATAAGTTTTTTAAAACGCCTTCTCCATCTGGTGTCTTTCTTTTTTCTGAAATTGTGCCAATAACAGTTTAAGCCACATGTTCCATCAAGATTAAAACATTTCTCTTCCGAAATATAAAATTTTTCCGGTTCAATTTATCCGTAATCGACTTTAGAAGAGATTCTATTCGAAGCGTTTTATAACTTTCAATTAATGCAGTCTTTTTACTTATTTGACAAATTTTGTTAAATAAAAAATATTTTAAACACATGGAACTGTTAGCCTCAAAGCTTTTTCACTTGCAGCAATTTTCCCTAGAGTACCAAGACGGATAATACATACTCTATCTCTATAATACAATTTTGAATTTCCATCAGATCTCTTTTGTACCGATGCATCAATTCCACGTTTGATTATATTTTGTACAACAGATTTCTATCCTGGAATTTATTTAGATGTAGATGACGAACTGGCATTTTACTCTTACTCTTCTTTTTGTTCTTCATATCCTGTTGTTTTCTCGAGTGTTTTGTAAAGTGTCTCTTTGAGATAAATTCAGACCATATATATGTATGACTCGTTAGAACTACATTTAAAAATGTATACACCAAGCTGTAGTTATTTGCTATTAAGTCAAATAAAACAACAACAAAAATCTAATTATCCTTATGGAGTTATGAATATTTAAAATCGCATGAAGAAGTTATCTTGTTTTCATTAATTGTTTTTTCATTTTTAAAAAGAAACATTTTACGTTTTTAGGATAGATTCTTTAAGAGCATTGTACATACTCTTGTTTGCAAATATTTGTAACCATGTTCTTGAAAATATGAGATGGAGTAGAAATAATTTAAATCATGTTCATTTAATAAATACTTTTGTGTCTGCCTTTAACTAAAAAGATAAATTCTTAAAAAAGCAGAATTTTTTTAATTGATTGAATTACTTTTAAAACGTTACTTGTTCCTCGTTAACATTCTATAAACTTCTCATATATCAAGAATAGCTGAATATCTTTTCGATTAATTGAAAGTAACTAATTAAAATTAATGATATATAAAAGAAAGAGTTATACATATTACTTTATTCCAATTTAAAATGATCGCACGTGCTTTGTATCAAATAATGTATGAATGAATTCTTTATAACTACTTCATACAAGAATTTTAATATTGAAGATTTGAAAAAAAAAAGGAACGGGATATATGTTTATTATGAATACTTCAAAAATTAAACGTCGTTTTATGTCTGAAGATTAACTGCTTTTAGCTTAAACTGAGTATTAAAATTACATAGCTTAACATTATAGGCAATTTTTTTTCATTTGATTGTTGTATTGTAGAATATTGAATTAATACATTCGAATAAAATAATTTTTCAATAAATTCTGTTTTTGTTACAACATAGAAATCCCAAACTTACTTTTTCTGCAATTGTTATTTTAAAAGTTGCGCTCAAGTTTCAAAAAGAAATAAGAAAACATTTTAATAAAAAATTCTTCATATATTTAAAAGTAGATTTTAAAATGTTGTTATATTTATCGATAATGAAGATATTATATTGTACACAGAAACTAAAACAGCATATATGCCTGAATTTACATTTCTAAACTCTTATATATTCATAGCTTGCAATGCTAAGCTGAGCTAAATTTTTAACGCTTATAACCATAAATCTGAATTACTTACTTGTTTCCAAGGTTAATTACCTAATTAAAAACAAATTTATATATATATATATATATATATATATATAGTAACATAAAATGAAAGAAATACATGGCATAATAAAATTGATAATACAAATAATATACTAACAAAGCTAGAAGATTCAAACCAGATTTAAGGGGACATAGTACCTTTAACCCATCAATTTATCGATTTTTCAAAAATATTTTTAAAAAATAATTTGAACTGTTTGGAGCATTTTAAAACAAACCGCGTCAAAATCCGATAATTATTACGCTCAGTACAGGAAAAAATGTAAATGTCTAAAGAGACTTTGCTCTTTAAATGGAATGTAAACAAACCGCTATTCCGTTAGTTTCGGTTTCGACCTGTAATATAAAACTGCATTTTTTTCTTAAATTTTCAATTTTATTTATAATTGTCTTTTGATTGGAGAAGCATATCTACAACTCAACACATTTCGAATTCAAGCAGATGTTTATTTACATTTGTATTTCTACTGCGTTGTTTTTGCTTGCTAAGTCTGCCTTCCTTGATAATAGTTTTCGAAAAGTATTGAGTAATCATTAATTTTTATTTGATAATTCATACTTGTGCATATATTAATATGAGTAGTAAATCCGCTAGAAGATCTACGGATTATAGAAGAAAGAAAAGGCATTTTTGTGGGAATCAACATTCTAAAAACGAAACGTTAGAACCGGTAGGCATCGATGTGTCATCAGCTTCATCTAAGAAACTGTGTTTGGATAGCGGTTCCTATCAAAGCAACTCCAGTGAAAGTAAGGGTTATCGATTGATAAATCTAGACATTCTTTTAGAAGAATTATCAAAATATTTAATATGCTTTTACTGTGGCTCAAAAGCAGTTTTGAAAGAAAAGGTTCTGTTTGGACTAGTATCAGAATTTTACATTGATTGTGATTCATGTGCTATGCAATCAACTTTTAAAAGTTCACCAGTGTTTGAGTCAAGTAACCACGACTATGAAATAAACACTCGCATTACATATGCTATGCGTACACTAGGGGTTGGTCTACGTGGAATTAAAACCTTTTGTTCGGTGATGGATTTGCCTCCACCGGTTTCACAAAAGTCCTATGATAGGATTTTGAATAATATAAAATCTGCTGGTTCCATTGTAGCTGTTTCTTCAATGAACAAAGCTGCAAAAGAAGAGATTGCAGCATCCGAAACAAATGAAATATGTGTTAGTGGTGATGGAACTTGGAAAACTCGGGGTCATACATCTCGCATTGGTGTCTGCAGCATTATTGGTGATATTACAGGAAAAGTTATTGATGTCGAAGTTTTATCATCATATTGCAAAGGCTGTGATCAATGGAAAAGTCCGAAATGTGGAATAGCATATGAAAAATGGAAAAAAAGTCATGAACCACATTGCGTGAAAAATCATTCTGGTTCTTCTAATAAAATGGAAGTGGAAGGAATGAAGAGAATTTTTAGACGTTCCGTATTGGAAAGAAATGCCAAATATGTGAAATATATTGGTGACGGTGACACTAAAACATTCCCAGAGCTGCAAAGTACGGTGTTGTACAATTTAGAAAAAATTGAATGTGTTGGTCATATACAGAAGCGGATGGGTGCCAGACTTCGTAAGTTGAAACTGATGAATCGTGGCAAAAGCTATCAGATGGCAAAAGTATAAGTGGGAAAAATCGCCTGACAGATAAAATAATAGATAAATTCACTACTTACTATGGAAATGCTATACGTGAGAACTGCAGCTCCGCAGATGATATGCGTAAATCCATTTGGGCCATTTATTGCCATTACCGCTCTACAGATGAAGAACCAATGCATTACTTCTGCCCAGTTGGTGCGTCCTCATGGTGTGGTTATCAAAAGGCGAAATACTCCGAAAATGAATCATACAAACATAACAGCAATGTGCCAACCTCTGTTATGGATGCAATAAAACCAATATTTGCAGAATTATCCTCACCTAAGTTATTGAAAAAATGTTTAGGGGGAAAGACTCAGAATTCAAATGAATCTTTCAACTCTACGGTTTGGAAATACTGCCCGAAAACATCAGGATCTTCTAAGAGAATAGTTGATATTGCAGTGAATGAGGCAGTTGTAATGTATAATGATGGAATGGCTGGTCGCTTGGATATTATGAAACATCTGGGTTGTAAAGTAGGGCATTTTTCTGTCACTTATGCTTTTCAGTGTGATAAAGCTCGAATAAAAGAAGCCGAAATAAAGTCTAGATCTTCAACATTAGATGCTCGTAGGGCTTTGAGAATGCGAAAAAAAGCCATGCATGAGCATTTTGTTGAAATAGAAGGTGTAACATATGAGGCGGGTGCATTTTAAGTATTCAAAAATTGTATTTTGTGGTACAAAATTATAATGCAATGTTTAAACGTGATTTTCTCAGTTTGTAATTTTCACACTTTCCCGCAAGATTAAAAAAAAAGTTTTGATTGTAGAGTTCTAAAATTTTATGTGGTTATTGTTCTTATCATTTATGATTCTGTGAACCTCAGTTTTGTTAATACGGTGAATAGATTTTATTTTATAACATGATAGATGGAAAAAAAATTACTAATTATAAATTTTATGATATCTAAATTTTTTAATTTTTTTAAATGTGGTAGAAATTTAAAATTTGAGGTTTACAGAATTAAGGCATTATTTAGCTTTAATTTGGTACATAAATGAAGGTTCTACTGTACATCTTTCAAAAGTTATCTTGCGGGTAACAGAAGGTAAGTAATTTTTATTTTTAAATTTTTGTGTGCATATTTTGTGCTGTTAAAAAAATGTATTAATTTAAAAGCCAAAATTGATTAAGTATTTTAAACTTTGAACTGTTTTGAACAATTTGTAAAAAAAAATCATAAGAATATGCAAAATTTATTGATTTATGTTGAATCGAGAAGAAGTATGTCGAAATGTACAATTTTTGGTTTCGAAAGGTACTATGTCCCCTTAAAGAAACACACTTTAAAAATAATGGAAGAGTCTATTATAGAAGAATTAACTAAGCGTATGTATAACATGGAACAGAATTAGAACTTTAAAATGTAAGAAGCCAAAAGAGTCAATAGACTAAAATGAAGACCTGTTATGATTTCTAAAGCTGTTGCTGAATTAGGACCAGCAAAATTAGGGTTAAATATATTTTATGGATCCTACCTTCCCCTGTTCAGCAGAAATTTTATACATAACAGGAAAACATACCAATATTGAAAAGTTAGGCCTAAAACCAACCACGTGTAATTTGCAAATATATATATATATATATATATATATATATATATATATTATAATTAAATATAATTCTTAATGCACTCAAAATGCTCATATATATAGTATTCCCCGCCCCCTCGTAATGATTTCCGTCTTGCAAAATATGAACGATAAAATTTCTATACTTACAACTGAATTAAGTAGTGTAATTCTTTTTAATGCCATGTGTTGTTAAAATGAGCTTTTTTCCCCTGCCAACATTAAAACTACACTTACGAGAATGTCTCCTTTTCGTGTTCTTGTATAGGCTATTAACGACCCATTTCGAGCTTTTATTATCGAGTTCATGGTTAGAGTATCCAAGGGATATAATTAAGACTCCCTCAGGAAGGATTCTTTACCCACCCCAATGTAGAATTTTTTCGGTGAACAGTAGAGAAGAAATTTTTCTATAGTTTACCATTGTCTGACCTTACACAAACTGTTATTTATTTTCTCCTTAACTATAGATTGTTTAGTAAAACTAATTCATTTCGATTGATGAATTCGTTGTTTAATGCAAGATTGGTATATTAAATATACTTATACACAAACACAATCTACATCAAACATATGCATATGTGTGAGGGAAGGGGGGTGCAAAACGACTTGTTTTCATTCCTTGGAATAAACTAATATATGATAAATGGCTGCATTTTTCATTTAAATGGGTGTTTGTACATACATGTCTCGCTTCATTTCAA
This sequence comes from Trichonephila clavata, assembly GCA_019973975.1. Lineage (NCBI taxonomy): Eukaryota > Metazoa > Arthropoda > Arachnida > Araneae > Nephilidae > Trichonephila > Trichonephila clavata. The sequence continues at coordinate 9,267 of BMAO01019573.1, read as the reverse complement.
CACCATTCATCCGATCAGTATGAAAATTGGCATGTATATATATTGTTGAGAGAGAGAGAAGATATATACAAAAATATTTTGTGTGCTATCCTCTATGTTCAGTTTCCCACCAGGTGGCGCTACAGCATATCAACTTCTGCACCATTCAACCAATCGCCAAGTTGCCAACATGATCGCCAAAAATGATGCCAACTTGGCTCTAACGCCAACATTTCAATATGTTTCCATTGAATCGCCATTATAATGTAAGGAACAGCGTTGCTTGCGAATATTGCAATTTTAACATAAAATAAATACAACAGAATGTAATATTAACGTATTACACATCCAGATGTAAATTAATCACACTATTTTAAGCATTTGTTACAAAAAATTTGTAGCAATGTATTACTTTTGTTGACATAGATCAGCTTAGGAAGGTGCTTTCAAAAATTGACCCACAAGAGAATGACGGGGTGTTATAAATAAAACAAAAATCTTTTTTATCAGCTATGAGATCTACAGACTTAAAGTTTAACAAATAGGGCTTTTAGTGCGTTGTTCACGTAGTGGAACAAAAGCGCTATTAGGACGCAAATTTCGTCTTTGTCTTCGTTCCATATTTTGTCGTACCTTTTTCTCAGACAATAAGCAACCAATTGGCCTCGGGTTTCGGCATTTAGTTGCATTTGTGCCCTAGATGAGCCGAATCATATTTAAATTTTCCCATAGTTTTCCCGAATTTTCCTACAAAATGTGAAAAACGCACTAAAATTACTTGGTCATGCCAATGATTAATATCTTGTTTTGTTCAGCTGAGATATGCAAAAGCTTTTTTTTAATTGGCAATTCACGTAAAATTAACTCAGTAAAAACTTCTTTATCTTCAATCTGTATTGTTTTATTTTTCAATTCACTTGTGCGAAGAACGGGTATACTAACTAGTATACAGATAATAAATGAAATGAGTATGTAAAGTGTCTGCCCCTATATTATAAACTTTATAGGATTCTTAACAGCGCTTTGACACTGAAATTGTTTATATTGTATCTTGAATATTGGTAATAATATAACTAAATTGCTGATGCGATTTATTAAATAAAATTCATGCATTTAATTTATAAAACTGTTATTTTTCAAAGCCTAAATAAATCTTCAAGAATCTTTTGCTAATATTTTCATTTATATAATAGTCATTAATATTAGTTTAATTATTTAATAGATTAATGTTTGCTTACACGAGTAAATTTAATTCCTAAGTACTTTTAATCATTGTTTATTTTTTTCGATTTTTGCTTGCACTATTACGTAAGAATTTTTTGCTTAAAGGTAAGATTACGGTTCTATGAAGCAAGCTTATCCCTACATCATTGCTCTTAGTCAGTGACAGTTATAAAAAATGTAATGGTTTTCGATTTTTCTCAATTGATTTTTCTTAATACATTGGTTTTTGTTTTTGGTCTTCTGTTTCAAAATTTTATCCTCATCTGTTTCGTAGTATATAAAATTTGTCCACCATTTTGTTTATTTGCTTATTATTATTATTATTATTATGTAATCTATATTTTGCATCTGAAATACTTCATATTATTGAAGTATTCATGTTTATTCAATTTCTGTAATTGATTTACACCAATATATAGGTCCATTTGATAAAAAATTAATAGTTCAGAAAACTAAGCGTTAATAGAAAATGCATAAGAATATTCAGTAAACCTTTTTACTTAGCTATTATCATGTTCTTCATCACGTTATAAGAAATTTTAATTTTGATACTTTTCGGAAAAAATACGTAAAAATTTTGATACGACATCATGTAAATTAAATTATGAAATATTTTGAATTGTTAATTCTCTATTTCTATTTTATTAAATATATTCAGAATGCACTTTTTTATACCAGTGTTTCGATTTTTTTTACCCTAAAATCTCTTTTTGCATCCAATTAAAGCTAGTAAAATGAAATAATAATAATTTAAACTTTAGTTTAAAATATTTTCATCTGGGAACCAAATTATTGAGATCAATTTATTTGATTTAATGGCTATGATCTAGTTATATTTGGATAGCTAAAAGGAAGATTCTTATAGAAAAAGTGAAGGATAATAAAGCAAATTCCTTAAAGAAGTTTTGAAGAAATAATACTTTTAAATATGATGACAAGGCTTCCAATTTATATGCAACATAATTAACTTTACATAGCTCTTTGGGCAACAAAATATGAGATAGAACTTTTTGATATAATTGTTAAAAAGTATCTTAGGGAATTATTAAGTAAACGAATTTTATAAAACGTATCTGAGAGATCACTCTCAATATTTAAATTCCATTCTTCTCGCGCAATGATTAGGAGGGAATAGAAAATTATGCAAATCGAACTTTAATGCAGATAAATAATTAGAATTTAAAAGCAGAAAGTATAATTAATTAAAAATAATAATCTGTCAAAATAATTTATTAAAAATTATAACGATGTATTCAGTGCCATAATACTCCCGAACTGTAAAATTGTAACAACATTGTTGGAAAAATTTATGATCCAGATTTAAAACCAAAGTGAGTAAGTGTTTATTAACGTCGCATTCTATAGCAAAATTTGGGTTTTTGATGACGGGCCTCGTAGTTCTAAAACATTGTCAAGTGATGAGTACACCTGAGCTGGCAACCCCCTCTCCTAAATGCCACATCCTGCCAACAAGGTGGGGGCTTTGATCACCGACAGATTTAACGCGCATCAGGTGGCTCTTCAATAGCACAAGTGCTCGAACTCATGACATGCCAGTCATGAGCTCATGATCATGACTACTAGGATACTGTAGCAACTTATAACCAAAGCATTTAAACTATAATTAGGTAATGCCAACTATAATTAAGCAACTTAAGAAATTTCAATGATAAGTAAGTATATATACATATTTATAATTAGAGTGTTTCCATAATATTTATAAATAAATACATTGGTTAACAGATCATTGTTCTCACAGTAATCTATACAGTTACCTCTGACTGAAAGAGTAATAGTCGAAAGTGTATATGTGGCGAGTCGATTTTCGAGGCAATTAGGTAGCACCGGCGTAAATCGATTCATCGAACGAATAATTATTTGGGTCATTGAGTTCATAATAGCAAAAGACTGCTTCTTGAGTAAGGTACATTATTACTGTTTCCACACCAGACATTCGAATCTCTCCATATTTGCTGGATATCCGTCATTCTAGCTGGAAAAGTATTTCCCAGAGAATATTTTCATTCTGATTGAAATTTATAAGTAATCATTATTTTCGAAATATTTGTCCAGTTTTGGAATGAAAGTATTAACAAATATATTCTGAAAACTTTATTTCAATTATTTGAATAAGAGAAAAGTATTTATCTGGAATAATGATGCGTAATTTTTATAAGAGTCTAGTGAAGGAGAATTATTCATTATCCTTGTCAGTCGGGGAATTAAAATTTGTTTCCTAAAGTAGTTGAATTCCTGCTGTTTTATACGAAGCACATAATGTTTAGCATAATTGTACTACTATATAATTTTACTTTATCTGAAAGAAAACTCAAAATTACTTAATAAATTTACAAATAATAATATCATATTGAACTAATAATACAATAAAAACTTACACTCAGAAATCGGTAACAAAAAGTGAAATTATGATTTGCGAATCAGGAAGAAGTCCCTATAAACCAATATACTTTTCTTTCTTTCAAATTTCACGTATTATAAGAAATATCATTGCAGTTAATAGAAACTTCACCTTTAATTTCACCTAAAAACAGAAAAATTAACGAGTCGGGGGAAGCTCTGTTTTCAACCATGCTTTCCTGGTAATACTGTTCATCCCCCTCTACGTTATTTCCGTGTGCTTTGAGTGTTACACGTGTCTTTCTATGGTGCTTTCAGTTGTGATTTCTTACTGTAAGCTGTTTAACTGCTATATCATGTTCAATTATCTTGGGTACATCTGCTATACCTTGCTCTAGTTGCGTGATTTTGACAGATAAACATAAAACACTGTTAAATCCTTTTAAAAAGTATTTTATCAAGCTCTGATTGCATGTCGTGTGTGTCTGTCTGTGCTGTCTGTCTTGTCTGTCTGTCTGTCTGTGTGTGTGTGTGTGTGTGTGTGTGTGTGTGTGTGTGTGTGTGTGTGTTGTTTTTTTTTTTTTTTTTTTTTTTTTTGTGTGTGTGTGGTGTGTGTTGTGTGTGTGTGTGTGGTGTGTGTGTGTGTGTGTGTGTGTGTGTGTGTGTGTGTGTGTGTGTGTGTGTGTGGTGTGTGTGTGTGTGTGTGTGTGGTGTGGTGTGTGTGTGTGTGTGTGTGTGTGTGTGTGTGTGTGCTACACAGTTTTAATTCATTATTTTTTCTATATTTTATATTATATTAGAACTACTAATCTCTCTGATTCATAAAAAGGATCGTTGGCTGAAAACTGCATGTACACTGAACAAATTATAAGTGAAAGCGACTCAAATGACGAATCATCAGTTTGGAAATCCATTATGAAACATAAAATTAGAAAATATTCTGATTAGTTTTCATCATTTGGATTCCCCCATACATGCAATTAAGATGTGGAAAGACCAGTCAGCGTTCTATGTAGCAAAAGTTTATCAAGCTAAAGTTTGAAATTCACCAAACTCTAACATCATTTGGATTTAATACACAATGCACACATTGATAAATTTAACGATTTTTTGAAGTCCAATAACAAGAACTTGCTTCCAGTTAGAAAATATTACATACGGTGATATCAATAAAAAAAGCAGTAAACGCTTCATATGAAGTATTCTTACTTTAGTCTAAAGCTAGAAAACCTCATAACACAAGCAGAGTAATTAATTCTTCTCCTAGTTATTTATCAAATTAGATCTATACATTTTAAGTTTTCAATTTTCAGGCAAAAATTAAATATTTTACTTATATTACGTCAGTTTTTGTTATTATACAATTGCTTGCATATATGCGCTCAACGCTAGTTTTTAATAAACACTGGTTGAAAACAATTAAAAGGAGGAATGGTTTTTCTTTTTAAAAAAAATAATAATATTTGCACTTATACGCAAATAAGGCATCAGATGATAACTAAACTCTCCGCGGAACCCTCTGCTTTGCAGTAGCCTGTACGTCTAAAGACAGTGCTGCTGTAATCGCGTTTGTGCACCTCACTTTCCTCGCTGAAGCTTGTAGTGTAAGAACGTTTTGAAACATCGTAACTTAGCCCATCCTTGTTTCTTGAATTTCTTCGTTTACTTATTGTTAACATGGCCAGTCATTGTCATCAAGACGATGGATGCCACATGAGGAAGGATAGCTAATAGACTCAAAGGCAGGCCAATCACAGGCTACCTACTGTAGGGATCTCGAAGTTTCGAGAAATGTGGTGTTCAAACTGCGGAACTAGCTCTAAAGACGGAACAATGGCCCACCGACCACGTCAAGGCATCAAAAGGAGAGCATCACCGGCTCAAGACCGCTAATTGAGACTTCAAGCTGAAAGGAATTGTCCGCGGCAGTGCATTGTCTCGTTACCTGTATAATGCAATATGTATCCATTTTACGGTTAACAGTCACCGAGAGAATGCAGGTGGACAGTATGCCAAGAGTCCTATATTCTGCATCCCTTTCACTGTGAACCACAAAAGGGCCATCTAACATGGTGCCAAGAACAGCTGTCTTGGACAGAGGAGGATTGGGGATAGGGTTTCTCTTCAGTGGTGTGTAACGATATAGTCTGGTCAGTGATTCGAGACATATTTTCCACTAAAGAGAACCCGATAGTCGACATCAGCTATCTAACATTGCCGAAAAGGACCACTAAAGTTTAGGTAGTCTGACGATCTGGTCAGGCATCATGGCCGACGGGTATACCAACCTTCATGTATTCTATAGAGGTTCTCTGATAGGTTAGAGATACAGGTACGAGATCCTTGCACCCTATGTCAAACTTTTCCATGCAACATACGGACCAAATTTCATCTTTTTGGATGAAAACGCACGCCCACATAGGGCTCAGTTGATGAACGAATACCTCCAATCAGAGGATATTCAATTATTGGAATAGCCTGGGACGACACCCCTTACTTTAATTTAATTAAACACTTTTGTAACATACTTGGACACTAACTTTCAGCTCGAAGACCAGGTCCAATGACCATCGATTAGCTCAAGAGTGCCTTGGTACAAAAGTGGATGCGGTTGCCACAGGGGTTCATAAGGACCCTGGTAAACAGTATGAAACATTGATACTATAGTTGTGTGGCTGTTAGAGGTGATCCTACATTCTATTAAACATCTTTTTATCTGACTGACAGGGTGTCGATTAGCTACTGTTTTGGACAAGTGACAAGTTTCCTTATTTATGGCGCAGGTTGTGCTCATTTTTGTTTTCCTAATTTTTTTAAATATCGGTAGACATTTTGGATAAGTTTGGTTTTATTTGCTTTGTTAGTTTCTTTTTTATTGCAAAGAAAAATATTTGCCCCTTCAATTGCTTTCACCAGTGTATTTTACCAATTTTGCGAATGAGTGAAACGGCATTACATTTTACATATTATTGTACTTCTAATAATTACATAATATTACTTGTTTAACAAAATATTCAATACAAGTTTCATTAAAATAAATTAATCGTGAAATCATGAAATCAAAATCGAACTTATTTAGTAACTGGTATAATTTCATCCTAAATGAAACTTTCATACAATGGAATTCATTAATTATATTACCCTTAAATTTTAACGAAATTTTTTTACTGTACCAAATGTATTGCAATGTTTTTTCAATATAAGCTGTGATATGAATTTCTAAAAATAGACTTTGAAAACAACCAATTAATGTAAACCAAGAATGACAAAGATACATTAAATATGTATATTGTACCCACATTCGACAGCATAAAATAATTTCATATTGAATTATAAAACAAAATCTAAAAGCAGATTTAAATATTTCAGAAACTTTAACAAGAACTCCCAATGTTATACCTCAAAATAATATTCAAATAAATTTAGTTTTTTCTTAACAGGAGAACAATTTTTCGCTACAGACAAATAACTGTTCAATAATGGGGGAAGTACGATAAATTGATTTTTCTTCATTCTCTTTTGCTGAAACTTGATAAAAGTTTTTATTTAATGCTCTCAAAACTCCTAATCTTTTGTTTGATAAAATATATCTCTTGTGTTACTAATTTATAACATTTTCCAGTAAATCAATGCGGACAACACTTTACTCTCAGATATTCAGGAAACATTTATACTTTATTTTGTATAGATTTTCTACTCTAAGTCTTTCTACAGTAACACAATACTACTTAAAACATAAGAAAAAGGATTTATCAAAGCGTATATGTATATTGCAAATCATTTCTTCTTGGAATCTTTGCATCCCTCTTTACCTATTCATTCATTCTTTTATCTTTTATTAGTCTGGAAATATTCCTGAAATAGCTCCAATATTTAATGAAGTTGAAATACTGAGGAAAAATAATTCTAAAAGACAATGCAGAACATGAAAGAATAACTTCAAAGGGTTTTAGAAGTCATCATTTAAAACTCTATTTTAATTTTTAAAAAGTAATAATTTGGACATATATTTAAAAATACAAGTATCTTTTTTCTAAAACTTGAATACATATATATTTCACTTTAAAAAAATCTCTAAGTAACTATAGTTTTGTAAGTGAAATTTCTAGCATTATTCCCTCCACTACAGTTGATAAATATTATGAATATTAAAAAAATGTGAAAGAAAAATGGATAGTTGAAGTAAATAAATGTACCAAATAAAAATATGTTTAGAATTTATCATGTTAGATTAAAGTGATATGACAAACTTTCTCTCAGTTTATCTTATGAAACAAATGATACAGTTTCAAGAATTTAACATTTATGGTTTTGGTATAAAACATATTTTTACATGAAACTTGAGCAATAAAGTATGTGATAATATCTGAAATAAATGTTAATAGTTATTTAATTTAATATGAAATTTTTTTAATTTAATTGAAATAAAACTTATGTCAAAAATGAAATATTTTTAAGTGTAAAAACCTACAGTAAGCAAACCTGTAGTTTGCAATTTATAATAAGTAAAATCAAAACGTGTTCTAATAAACCTATTTAAACGATAATGTCTAGTGTAATGAAATAGTATATGTTTATTAGAATGAAAAAGAACGTATTGGTTCCCCAATGGCATTCTCGTATTACAACACACACTCTGTTACATTCTTATTTACAGATTTTTTAGCTGATAAATATACAGTTTAATATCTTTTAAGCAAAAAATTTATTTAAATTTGAAATTATTTCTTTGTAGAAAACAATTTGACTAAAATCGACATTTATTCTAGAGAAAATAATCAATAAAAAAATTAAATTGTCAAAGATAAATTGAAAACTTTATAATCTTTATTCATTAAAGTATATTTTAATTAATTAAAAATGGTTAACTCGGTAATATGAATTCTTAAGTGAAAGAACATTCATTTTAGAGTAAACTGACGAAATTTATTTTATTTTTACCTTTAAAGCTTACATTCTAAGAGACTTTCGGAATATTTAATTACTGCCGGAGACAATCCAAGCGAAATTTATTTAGAAACTGCTAAGATCGCATCATTCTTGGAATATTTTAAAACTTTTTTTTCTCCAAAAGTTAGGAATTCAAGAGTTAATAATGTGTAGTAGTGATTCAAGTTGAAAAACATTACGGCTGACGATACAGTAACCAATCGGGGGGAAACGTTAACTTAGAAAACATCTTCGTTACTTTCAGTTTATCAAAATTGCAAAATAAACTTCTTAAAGACAACACCTCTATGATATCAAAGCTATTGATAATAACTCAAAACTTTTCCTCTTAATCATAAAACACAAAACTCTAAGCAACAGTCTAAAAAAACTAAAAACACGCTTTATAGTTAATCGAACTAAAAAGTAAACATATAAGATAAAAAACTAACGATAAAATTAATATCACTGTGGTAAAAGCTTGGGGTGCTTTGTACTGCATTTTTACACTAACTCTGCGTTTCAGAATAGAACTAATACAAAATTATAACAATTGACATCGAGCACGCTTTTACCAGACATTAATTTTCTCGTTAATCATTTATTCTTATATTACGATTATTTTTTGCTTTTAGTTTGATTAAATATAAAAGTGTGTTTTTTAGTATTCTTAAACTATAACTTTATTTTAATTTTTTAGTTCGATCTACAATAATAGCGTTGTTGTTGTTTTTTTTAACTATCATTTATTCATTGTTGAATTAATTATTTTGCTTT
>BMAO01019572.1:0-15824 GCA_019973975.1 Trichonephila clavata | reverse complement strand
AAAACCTTTTTCTTGCTTGTGTCTTTTTGGCTGGTACCAGTGTGTTTTGTGGTACACTTGGGGCTTCATATCTTTCTTGATGGAGTTTCTTAGGTAGCATTTTGAATGCTTTCTTTCAACTGAAATGTTTCATGTCCATCGTTTATCTGAAATTTACTTTCACTATCAGAATTAATATCCAATATTTCAACAGATTCTTTTCCCTTGCTTGAACAGCTTTCCTTCATTCATAGAGATCGCAGATGCCTTTTCTTTTTTTTTTTTTTTTTCTGTTTACTTACATTTATAAAACATAATGAATCGTACAACACAGTAATCAAGACCACTAAGTCGTTCACGAGGGAAGCCTTAAGATTGCAGAAAAACGTTTGTTATTCCCAAAAAAGACGGAAATGTGGCATATACAATTTAGTTCCCATGAAGACAAGTCATATAGGAGAGCAGTGGTAAGGGTTCATTGGTAACAAATAAACAGTTTTTCCAGAACAAAAGTTTTTGTGAGTTTATAGTGACTCTATGTCTCCCGCGACCGCGCTCGGTTTAATTGAAGACGAAATAAATTCACCGATACAATTTAGGGTTCCTTTTAAAGATAACTCTTTATAAAATTAAATGAATAGTTTTATCTAAGCAACATATAATTAATCTTTTTAAGAAAACAATAAATGGGATTGAAGTTTTTGTTTCGAGGTCTCTATGAATTTACAGAATTCACGTGAAAGAAACAAATAAAATATTTGCCAAATTTAAGCATAACAAACAAAAATATTTAAAATTGCTATATAAAAATTTATAAAAATCGAACACTTATGAAACTCCAGTAAGGAGAATTAAGCTGTAGAACTTTAAGCAGCCATTTTAAGATGAAATTTTTGAAATTGTTTTAGTTAAATTCATTATAAAATTTTATCGATACAGGTTCATTAAAAATATTTATGTTGACAAAATGTTTTTTATTTCTACGTAGTAAGCTTGGTCTGAGTAAAATTCTTCAAATCAATCTTTTACTCTTATAATTCTGCTTAATTTTCAATAACAAATACACAGAATGTTATTAAAGTCACTTTTACAGAAAAAATTCACTTTCATAAATAAATATATTTTTCATATAGTACGGTCATTTATTTTTAATACGAAAAGAATTCAAATTTATTCGTAAGATCATTGAACATTGTGAGTAATTGGGCATTCATTTTCAAACAACAAGGACGAACTTAGCTGAAAAAAACATTTACAAAACAAAAATTAGTATCATTTTGTTATAAATTGTTTACTTCGCTTGAAGAACTCAGCGACAAAATGCGAATTTCTCTAGTTCTGAAACAAAACAAAAACAAAAAAATTCTACACCCTTCAAATTTGCATGTAAAACATATTTTTTATTTTAGTAAAAATAGTCAAAATAACTTTATTCTTTAAATATATTATTAAATTATTATTATTATTTTAATTCTAAAATGTTACAGTAACATTTTTCAAAAAACTCTCTTTTATAAATTATATTTATCTAGCATTAAGATAAACTTTCTTATATTTATATAACTTGGTGTGCCACTATTTTACCTTTGGATTGTACTTTGAAAAAATTTTATAATAATTCTAGTGCATGGAAATGTAAGGAAATATATGCATGAAATGCATTCTGGTCAGAATTATTTATGTATTTTATATTATGTATTTATATAAAAAATTCAAGGATTTTGAAATTTTTGTAGATATCGTCGATCCCAAATGGTATCTTACAAAATCGAAAGTATTTTTTCTCTATTTTCATTGAAAGCAAAAACAGTGGAGGGTACCTATGTATATATATTCAACTTGCATTCTTGTTCTCTTCCAAAATTTTCTTTCTTTTTTTTTCCAGTTTTGAATAGATTGCAATTTTTAACCGAAATATATCACTTTCGAATTGATAATACTTTCTATTTGTTGGAAAGTAGGCAATTCCTTATCTGAGCTGATTCAGAAATATTCCGTAATCACTGTACCACCTGTCGGTTTCCGAAATTGTATTGGCGGTATATCAAGCTGAAAACAAAATTTTTTGTTATTGTTTGTTTGACTTTCTGTATAATATATATTAGGGAAAATTTCCATTTTTCTTTCTTTGTAAGGATTATTTCTTAGACATTATTAAAGAAACGAAATGAATTTTCCACCGTGATGTATTTTTAGTTCAACCATAATTCGTTCCCATTAGTACGCAATAGATATGGTCTTCATACATTTTTTTCGCCTAATGCTTCCATTTTTTCCACACAAAAAAAAAAAGAAGAAAAGAAAAGAAAAGAAAAGAAAATCGGCTGAAAATGGATTATTGGCTTGTTGTGTAGTTTGTGACTAGGGTTCACACATATGTCATCTGTGACAATCTCTTAACAAAACTTTAAATAATTACTTACAATTTTTGTTACATTTTACATATAGTATTGTTCTTGATTTATAGCGTATTAAAATATATACATCTTTATGAATCACTCTGTATAAACTAGTAACATATAAATTTTTCTTCAGATCATTTTGATATTCGAAATTCTTTTACACGTTGAGTTTTAATCTTGTATGATTTTCTTTATAATACTAATATTTATTTTAATATATATTTTTAAAAAATTAAATTATTTTAAAACCGCTTTTATTTACTTTTATTATTAGAAGTAGTAGTTCTAAATTTTAATGTGGTTTCTTTAAATTTTATTAATATGTTTTCCTCTACTTTCTTTTCTCCCATTTATTCTTTATTTAAACATAAGTAAATATTTGGTATTATTATACTACTTCTATTTGCTTAGATTTAAATTGATTTTGCTAAATAAAGTATATTTGTTTATATTTCTTATTAAATGGCATGGGAGTGTTGCTTATCATTGGTTAAAGTTAATTTTAATACTGGGGGACAAAGAATAAGTATTTATAATAAATGAAGATCTAAAGACAAATATGTAATTTTAGTAGCATTGTTTATATATCTTGCTTTATAAAGGGTAGTTTAATATATTACAGATTCGAACTAAAACAATAGTTTGGTACATTCAATAATTCGAAGTAAATTTGGGACTGGTCAGACAACTACACGCAATAATTCGAAGTTATTTTATAAAATTCTCTAGGATTGTGTATTTTGTGCGTCGGGCAACATGCTTTCGCGAAACATAGCGTCATTGTCAGTTTTTTTATGAATAATGGGTCATGATATATGATGATTACATGAAACATTAACTAAAACTGTTTAAAAACTAAAACCTAGTGAACATTAGTCCTTAATTATTAGTTAAAACAATTATTTTAAAATATTTTTTATATTGCGGTGTCAAAATGAACCCAGTCGGTGTTTAGGCTAATCGAAATTTCGGACGTTCTAATTAGTGTTAAATTCATGTGGCTCAAAATCCTCATTTTGATTGCAATGGAAGTTTGGAGATTAGGATGTCCCTCTGGTGTGATCCTCATCAATTAACAATGGTTCTAAATTACAAGGCTCGTCACCAATAGGCTAGGGCTGATTTAAATCTCGACGTAAATAAACACCCAACTTAACAACCCAAAGGCAACTCAAAAATGACTTTGGAAATTTCATCGGTTGTAAATCTTCAGAATGCTATGTCGCCGCAACAAATATACTGTTTTTTGTTGGCAAGATTTATGGATTTTAATGGGGTTTTTTTTTTTTTTTTGATTATAACATTATTTTTTAAGTTGAAATATATACTGGCTCAAATTTTATAGTTAAAAACCACAATTAAATATACGTTAATAGAAAAAATAAATGATCAATCTCAATGATGAGAAGTTAATATTTAATCATTTAAATACTTTAACGTTTATTGCAATGAAATATTTTAATCAAATAAATATTATTGTAATCGGTATTTGAAAATTTAATATTGGTTGTTTTTATAAGGAAATTTGAAAACGAAAATTCGAAATATAATAATAAATATGATACACAGTGAAAATCGTTTCTAACATGAAACTGAAGGGGCTGATATATTGTGTGTGTCAAAAGAATTCGTGTTAAAGTATATGACAACAAAAAAAGAAAAACATATATCAACAAATGAAATTTATTAGAAAACATTTTAATTACATAGAAATTTATAAATGCAATATTTAATAAAAACCAATTAAACAAAAAAAAAAAGGACTTAACAAATTTAATACAAAAGTTTTTCAAATTTCTTGAAAAACAAACATTATAGCGTTTTTGGAAAATAATCTAATATTTTTCTTGCATCGTTTTTTAGCATCAAACTGTCAACACATTGTTCGATATCGTCCATTTTGTTATTTACTTCTCCACTGAAATGTGATCTAAATAACTGCGCATACTTTTCATGACATGCCTCATTTCGGATGGTGTGGGAACAGAAGCTGCAACATTCATTTCATTTTCATTATCGGAATCTGTATCAATGATATTTTTTGAGCCTCCAACAAATTCCAAAATGACTTTGTCTGCCATAATTGGACTTTTACACACATTATCCTTATTACTGCAATGAATTCTTGCGACATTACAATAAGACGATCCAATCCGGTTGATGTTTTCCGTATTCTGTGCATTCTCAGAAGCGAAATATTGAATTTCGTTTCATGTGAAGAAAAAAAGAATGCATGAAATACTTGTACTTATTCTGGACCGATGTAGTATTACTTGTTAACCCGTATTTTTCGTCTTAAACCTTTTCGTGTGAAACGTATTTCACTGTACTTTCAATCTATATTCAGAGCCTTATTCCTTTAACCTTATAAAATAATATCTGATTTCCTACAGGGGAATTAAGTTTTCTTCCTCTATGTTTTTTCTAAGAAGGATATTTCATAAAAGCTTGTTTTTTTCTAAGGGATATATTTTCCTTGCACTTGACTTACGGTGTCCATGTTTGATATTTCTCTCCTATATAAAAACAGAGAAATATCCAAAGTGTAGTCTTGGTTATTGAGAAAGATTACCTCCTATTCTTGGTTATCTCAGGTTTTCTTATTCTCCACCATTATATGTTCAGAAATAAAGTGTGTATTTTGCTGAAAACAAAGTCAATTTCTAAGAGTTAATAATTAAATTATTTTCTTTGTAATAGCAGTGGTATAGATGACGCTATTTTAGAAATAAACATGTTGTACTTTAGTTTTTTTTTATCCAATAGGGCTGCGGGTTTGTATTTTTACCATTGCATCCTATTACATCCCCAGGAGTTGGTATCACTCTTTAGTGCCGCCAATAGGCCGCCATATACCTATCGCCGCAGGTAATTTTGACGCCCAGTTTCCTCCTCTATAGAGAGAGGCACCTGAGTTCTAATGGCACGAAACTGTCCTAGGATTTTTAATTTTACCGAGATCACCCAAGCCAAACAGATACTCTACGCATCTTTTACATGCTGTATAATCATACGACATGGCCACACTGTCGATATATTTAAGTAGTTTATGAATAAATTTAAATTTATTTCTGTCAGGAAAATCTAATATAAGGAATACAAATAAGTTTTCGACGTTTTTTTTTTATCAAACATTGGGTATTTATTCCGAAGTAATGGTACATTATATTTTATTCAAAGTATTGTCCATCACTAGCAACCTTCTTTTGGTTGGTGTACGGATACTCTGTCGGAAGAATGATTCATCTTTGGAGGCTCTCTAGGAATCAACTCAAACTTTGGTCTCTTCTTATGAAATTATATGATGCTAAAACAGATCCTGTGTCATCAATTGGAAAAAAAAGATAAATGGAATGAACAATATCTGGTGAATGCAGCGAATGCTGCAAGTCTCCCCATTTGTTTCCAAGGGGGGTTGATCACCGTCGCAACTTGTTGACGAGCATTATCATGCAGGAGAATAATTTTGTCATGTATCGAGTAGTATTTGTGTGTGTTTCCTTGAGTACTCAGCTGAATGTCGTTCATAGAGAGTCCCTGTACTGATTTCGTTTGGTGTGAGCATCTCATAATACATGAGAGCAAGCTGACCCACCAAAACCACAACATAAGTTTATGACAGATCAATACGTGTCTTTCAACTAATCCTCTTGGGAAATCTTTGGCTATCACTCACAACCAACCATTTTGGAAAAAGAAGCCCCGATATGCAGATTAGGTCGGTTATATATAGTATAAATTTTAATGCTAGTGAGATGGATAGACGGAGTTAATGGAGATTTAAAAATACAGCATATGACGACGAGGAGAGATAGCTACCGGTCTGGTATTAGTATGTATTGATAGCGCGTTTCAGGCATTAAATAGTTTAAGATATTTAAGTGACGATTGGTCACCATAGCAAAATTGACCTCAAATAGAGTAGTTTATTGGTCCCCTAAAAGAAGAATCAATATTATAGAAATCTTCTCATAATTCGCGTCTCTCGTGGTTTCGTCTCTGATAGTTTATTCCCCTATTGCTCTTAACAGGGACATCACTTCTTGTTTGAATATTAGAATGGTGTATGTTGATAATTTGAGTTTTGAATTAATAGTTGAAAAGTATTATAGCGAGTCATCCTTCACTTCCTCCCACACCTCTAGCCGGGGCCGAGCCGAGAGTAAACCGCGTCCGTTACAAGTTTCTTTCAATGAATATTCAGCTGCAGAAGCATGACCATGCGTTCTGAAGATTTTCTCTTCTTTGGTAGTAAATATTACGAAATATATTACCACTGGCTAAACGATGTAAAAAACATTTTCGTTTCCGCTTGACAAGCAGCATTTTTACATGTGAAAAAAATCAGAATTCAAAGTTTCCCAGTTTTAGTTCATAGGGAACGTAATTCTTTTGATTCTAAATCATTTCCAACCATTTTAAGCGATGTGAAATTGCATGTTTAGTCACGCCTAATTTAAGGGCAAGTTCTTGCATTTTTCACAGGAATCTTCCTCCAATAATCTTTCCAATCTCCCTGTGCCTGAAAAACCATAAAATGGTTGTAACAATTATTAACGTTTATGAATAGGAATACTTTTTCCTAGAAAATTTCGTAAATGTAACTTATTTGAAATTATTTTCTAAGCAATCGTATAAATTAAAGCATTTTTTCATTAATGGGTTTTAAGAACACAGTAGTTTACTAATACGAAGCGTGCCAGGAAACTTTTTACCGTTTCGTTCCACAGCAACCGCAGAGGTAATATCACATTTCAGCTCTTGAGCCCATATGCCTCTGGTTTATTGTCAGTGATGTGACACAACTACATACAGATTGTGTTGTTTGTACACGTTTTAGTGAGTGTTCAATATGTTTAAGGTAATTGCCTATCCTGATAATACTGAAGTGAGAACTGTTATCCGTTTTTTGAGTGCAAGGAATGCTATGTCATTTGAAATTCATCGTCAACTTGTAGAGATTTACGGTGTAAAAGTAATGAGTGATTGAATTGTGTGAAAGTAGATTGAACAATTTAGTGATGGGCTCATCACTGTTCTTAATGAAGGATATAGTGGGCAGCATTCTGTTGTCAATGATGTGTTAGTTAAAAAGTGAATGAGGAAATTCGGGAATATAGAGGGTTCACAATAAAATTGCATTGTAAAGAGTCATTAAAAATTTCAAAAATTGTTCACTGGCTGCATCAATATTATAAGATAGAATCGATACTTTGGTTTCCCGATATTAAAAATACCTGAACAATGGTAGCAATTACTTAGAAAAATAATTTCCGATTTGCTACTTCATGTAACAATAAATATTGTTTTGAAAAAAAAAAAGATTTTTAATATGAGTTCGTAATGGTCTTGCCTGCATGCTTAACTTGTGGGAGGATCGGAAGGAAAACTAGCCATATTTCAACAAAATAATCTAATTTATTCAAAATATTAACCACCACGCAAATTCAAATGATCACTGCTAAGAAATGTGCACCCAATTAATTAATGCAGCTGCATCTTTATTATTAGAGTTTATAAACACATTGGTTTCGAGATATTAAAAATACCTGAATAATGGTGGCAACTACGTAGAAAAATAATTTCCGATTTGCTACTTCATGTAACAATAAATATTGTTTTGAAAAAAGATTTTTAATGTGAGTTTGTAATGGTCTTGCCTGCATGCTTAAACTTGTGAGAGGATCGGAAGGAAGACTAGCCATAGTTCAACAAAAGAATCTAATTTATTCACAATATTAACCATCACGCAAATTCAAATGATCACGGCTAAGAAATGTGCACAAAATTAATAACTATGCAGGCAATTAACGAGATACGCGAAATATGAGAATACTTTAATCATGGATACACTTACTCAAGACAATCGCTCTGACATCTATTTAATCTGGATTCAATCTCCAGTGACAATTCGTCATCTTAAGTAATTCAATTTTCAAGCATTAAATACCCACGATTTACATTCAATTTGATTAATCTCTGCTCCGCTAGCAGTCTATCCTATCTCTTACTTCTAACCTCAAAGCCTAGACTATATATAGTATTCTTAATTTGCATAATCACGTCTTCCTCTTCGAGGAGGAGTCTTAGAACAAAATAATTCTTAAAAACCACGAAATTCCCCAAGAAGACTATTAGTGAAAGGAGCGTGTGGATAGAACCGTCACAAATTATTCTAAAACAGTATTTACACTTACCTCCACGAGTTAAGCACGGAGAGGAAAATGCTAATTTCCGGAAGCCAATCAGAATTGAAGTTGTTGCAATTAGCTGCAGAGGTAGATGGAAGTATGCAAATATGTTACGTAACAGCCAATCGTGCTTCCATGTCAAGAAGTATGCAAAAAGAGCAGTCTTATAAAAAGCCAGCTTTATGAAGGGTTACAGAAGTTGATTGTAAGTGCTGATAGAAGGTGTTTAAAACTTTCATACAATTTTTTTCAAGACATACGTGTTTCTGTGACTTCCAGAAAACAAATGGAAGATTCTGTGCCCGGTCGTGCTGTGGGGCGCATTGAAGAAGGACAGTCGATCACAGATGTTGCTCTTTTCTTCGGCGTTCATCATTCTGTAATTTCACGTTTATGGAAACAATTCCAAACCACATAGGCAGTTGTCCGAATGCCCGTAGGCGGTAGCCCAAGGGTTACAACCCCCGCGAAAGATCGATATATTGCTATTGTAGCTAAGCGGAATCGCAGATCGACCTCCACACGTGTGACATCTATAGTTGCAGCATCCATTGGTAAGGCTATATCTGCAGCTACTGTACGTAGAAGATTACATATGAATGGACTGTATGCCCAGGTACCTCGAGTTTGTCTTCCTCTATCCGTCCAATCAAGAGGGGCACGATTAAAGTGGTGCCGGCCACATGGTAATTGGACTGTGTCTGGACTCGGACAATGATGTGTTACTGATGAGTCAAGATTTGCTCTGGAGCCAGATGACAAGCGTATATGGATATGGCGTAAACAAGGAACACACAATCAGCCCCAAAACATCACCGAACGTCACGCATTCCGAGGCGGAAGCGTTATGGTGTGGGAAGGGATTTCATTAGGATACCGCACTGACCTGCACATCTTTAAACGGGGTTCTGTGATGGCTGTCCGGTATCGGGATGAAGTCCTAGTACCCATTGTGAGATATTACGCTGCAGCAGTGTGGCCTACTTTTGTTTTAATGGACGATAACGCATGTCCCATAGAGCTGACATCGTCGATGACTACCTGAGAGTGAAGGGATTGCGCGTATGACGTGACCAGCATATTCGCCCAACCTTAATTCCATTGAAAATCTTCGGGATGCTCTCAGCCATGCTGTATCTTCACGTTTCCCACTCCAGCCACTCTTATTGAGATAGAAACTGCTCTACAAGAAGAATGGCGATTGCTTAATTCTGCGGTGGTTGACCACCTAATTGAAAGCATGGTCACAAGGTGTAAACTTTGCATATAGATGAGGGGGGATCACATACCCTATTAATGTCCTTTTTTTCATTTTTGCTGTTTTATTTTCACTTTATACATAATTCTGCTTACGTCTCCAGTATGACATTACCTGAAAACTTACAAAAATTTAATTTTGTTTTCATTTCTGTATATAATTATTGATTTTGTTTTATGTATAAATATATACTACTTTACTGCCAAATTGTGTGTCAATCAAAGCAGTATTTGTTGATTTTTTTTGCATTTTACATCTTCGTGCTTAACTTTGGAAGTGAGTGTAGTTTCGGGACACTCCTCGAATACGAAAAGTTGGTGTGTTTGTGTATGTGTGTTTGTGTACACAACTTACATTTAGATCATAACTTCAATTTATTTCGGTGACTGTACAACAGTCCTTTATTCTTGATTCAAGTTCTTGACTGAAGCTTTGTGATTTTTACGGTGGGGCGTTAATAAAGACTCACTCAGCTGGGTTTTTATTTTTCGACCAAAATTCATAAGTTTGGTATAAATTACGTTAACTAAACCCATTTACATATTAAATATGACTCCCAGTGTTTCCCTTTCCTTTTCATTAAAAACCATTTTAAAAAGTTTTGTTTTCCTGTTAATCACTTAGCGAAAACATAACATTCAAAACTAAAAAGTTCGAAAACTATTTAATTTAAATTTTCCTCGAATTCCTGCCAGAAATTTAAAAGAACGCACACATTTAGTACATTTGTCAGAATCCAGTGTTCGTGTAAAAAAGAAATTGCAGCCCAGGCTCAGGGAAATGTGTTACTCGAAGTCTGAAGAATTTTCATTTGGAGATGGTGAGAGAATTCTGTAATAAAATTCAAAGATCATTGAACGAAATAATACTTATTAAACAAAGAGAAAACTCCCTGAGAGATACAGAAATACTAAAGCGTCACTTAGTTAAATGTGTATTTTTTATGAAAAACTAAATTAGTTAAATTTGTTTTATAAAGTTAATTGCATGCCTCTTCTTTTAGATTAAAAATAAAATTGTCAAAGTTTCGTCCTGTAATTTAAAGTTGGCAAGGTTTTAATGCAGAAGTTTCCTTCCAGAAATTAAACAAAATGCCATTCGACTATGTAAAAATAAATTTAAAAGACATTTTACTGTTAAATTTATGAACTTTAAAACAAAAGTCATAAGTTTAACAATTAAATGAAATTTTGGAATTTTTAGGATAATTCAGTTGTAAAATGAATTATGTGCAGTACCCTTGTATTTAAATACTGCTAATTACAATTATATTTTTCAACATTTTACTAAATTCTTAGCATCGCTTGCGAAAATTCCTTCAAAATGTAGTATATGCACCGTCTTTAATATATATATATATTATATTAATAACTTTATAAAAGTAGTTTACATGAAAGCTTCAAATTGAAAACCAAATTTTAGAAAATAATCTATTAAATCTCTTTTTGAAATATTCAAAATAAATACTTTAGATGCTAAGAAAAGTATTTTATTTCTTTATTTCCTTGGCTGAACTTGACCTTTCTATAGAAATATATTCCAAAATTTTAAGCAAATATATTTTCAGTAAATAAAGCCTAAAAGTAGAAGTTAAATAGTGTTAAAGATTATTAAAATTTCAATCTTCAAAGCAAGGTTTTTTTAGCTAGTGTAATAAAAAAAATCAAAGTATGTATCCTTCGGAAAATGGAATTTCTTTTTAATGAAATACCAGAATAGAGACAAGCAGAATGAAACAGATATTACACAATTACGAAAAGTTTTTTGCATTAAAATAATAACATAAAGCTATGACAGCTCTAAAATTCTTAAAAAAGTATGCTTACTTGAATGTTTTGAGGGGATTTAATTATTTTTTTTTCTAAACATTTTTCTCATAAATCAATTTTCTTTTCAAACTTATTATTCTTAGTAATAATTAAATAATTATTTTATATTTATTTAAAATTGTTTCTCTACATTTGTATATGAAAGATTGTTAATTAATTAAAAATAAGGTAAATATTTTTTTAAGAAATATATACTATATTTATTGTTTAGTTATAGCTATATATATATTTATAGAATGATGGAAACTTTACATCTTGCGTGAATCATAAAAAATTTACTGTTACACCACTATTTACAACACATTTAATAAAACTCAGTGTGCTAAAGTAAAAAAGTATTGATCAAATTAGTTGATTCCTTGCGCTTAGTATTGTTTTACAATTTTTATAAATTTCTGTACATTATACGTATTTAAAATCTGACAAACATTTTATAATACTATAAATCTGTAAAGAAAAAAAATCATGTAAATATTCTTGCAAAGTTTCTGTAATTACTCCATGGTTAGTCAAAAGAATTAAAAGTTATCAATACACTTAACTAGCGAGGTTTTGACTTGAAAATGTAAAAAATTAAGTTATATTTAAAATTGGCACATAAATAACTTTTTCAATGTTGAAAAATCACAATATCATTAAAAAAGTATTCGAATATAGCCCGCACCCCAAATTTTCCCCCGTTTTTGTGAAAAAAAAATGATTTAAAATGGTGTATAGATATCCTATATTTAAACTATATATAAATTAAACTCAGTGGCTCAACAGCCCATGAGGGATAAGGCCTACTGTGCACGTCCTAGTATACGTGATCATTAGGCGCTGAGTTGCATGAGCAGAAGTCCCAATCAGGCGGTCAGTCTGAAACGAAATCCTCAGTGTTTAGTTCCCAAGCAAGCTTGGTACTCATTTATCGACCCATTGTGGGGATGAAAAGCTGAGTTGACCAGCTTGAAGTTAGAATCCCGGACCTTGGTGTGGAAGCACAATATGCTACCTCTTGGTCACTGAGCTTCATTGCATATTTACGGATTTAAAAAAAATTTAAAATGAGAACTAAAGTAAATAATTAACTAAATGTACCCGCGTACAATTTTTTTTTACATAGATACAAGAATCTGAGTAAATGCTTTAACCGAAAGTATCGTGCTCAATTTCCACCATCCCATGGTTTTTTCCACCTTCGATTTTACACCATACCCAGTGCTTCTCAAACTTTCAGTATTTGCGACCCAATTTTCTTTCATAATTTTCCTCGCACATACAATAACAGTTTACAAAGTGCAATAATAATTAAATTTGATACTAAAGCTACAAAATAACTTTAATTATAAACCGTTGTGACGTATGTGCGTCCCTTTGAGACATCTGGGACTTGCTTCCCACGGCCGGATCAGTTTTTAGAAGAATTGATGACCACACGTGCAAAGACACCTGCAGTCGCTAATATACTGCGACGGACATGTCTTAATTAGCCCCTGCAACCTTTGACCCGAGGGGAAGCATTTCGCCACCACAAGATGTGGGGGTGTGAAAGGGGACGCGCCGAGATCGGTCAACCGCGGGGAGACCACAAGAAGGCCGAGAGAGAAGAGAGTAAACTGGCAGTGAACGGACATCAACAAAATCCCTCCCTCACAAAATTATTTTGGACTCTAAAATCATCTGATAGTGCAAAATTGTATATTAATGTAAATAATAGCTGTGACTTAATTAAACTAAATTATTATACTTCAAACACGCGACCATTATTGAATCAAACGTCACACCGTGTTGTAACATGTGTTGATGGATGAAGGAAGGCGGATAAGCTAGTGTATGTTATTCCTCTTTCAACGATTTCTTCGTTAGGAGTAGTGTATTTAGTTCCATTTATCAGATAAATAATTTATGTTAGATTAGTAATCTCTTATCCTGTTGTATCTGGCAATGAAAGAATCTGATGATGAATTTAATGAACTTTCTTAGAACTGTAAAACCCGCTAGGGAAATAATAATAAACGGATTGAGCGGAACAAAGTGTTTAGTATTTTTACCTTCTGAAAAGGATGTAAACTTATTTTATTTATAATATATTTAATCATTCTGTAATAATTAACACCAAAACCGCACAAATTATTAAGATAAATATTAAAGTTTGAATATATTTTTTGCATATGACAATCCCATGGGAGTGTTAATTATTAAACTTAGTCCTAATTTACTATTGATAAATTTATTATCAAATACATAGTACAGTACTGATAAATTTATTAGTATATCATATCAGTGTAAATATGTAATTTATTATTTATTATGTCAGAGTGTATTTTGTTTTGTTTCCTTTCAGTAAAATAATTTTTTTAAATAATCTTTTTTTTTTAATTTTTCGATATACTCGAGCCCCCCTTGTAGAGTTATCACGCCCCCTCAGGGGAGTGCGCCCCACAGTTTGAGTACGTACCCGATATTCAGTAGCATTAAAATTGGGGATTCGTATAAATATGGTATATATCTTTAGCTGTAATAGCATCTTCACCATACAATTTAAGTTTTGAGACTACTTACTAAAATCACTTCTCCTGCAGATGGAACGTCACATTTTATCCTTTACAATATGTGTAGATAAACCACTGTCCAAAACACGCGTGTGCTTGTTGACTTTCCGTTCACTTTAGAAAATTAGTCTAAGACGTCCAAGACCTTGTTTTTCCTGGATGAGTGATAAACTTTGAATTCTTTTGTTCATCTTCGCTTCCGGATGAAACAGTCCTTCAACCCATGATTGGATTTACTGAAGAAATACAGGAAAACTTTAGCCAATGTGCCAAATCCGGGCTCAAAACTTCAACCGGCTTCTTTCCTCATTTTGTAAAAGCTCTTCTTTGTAGGGAATTTCTTGCAGTTCATGAATTGATTTCTCACGTTGAGGTTTTAATATTTCACTGATCTTTTTGGACATTTTCTTGTCAATCTTCACACGACATATAAGTCAAATTCTTGTTCAATCCCTTGAAGGGAAAAATACTCATTTTTTCGACTAACATTTTGCTCTGTCAACATAGTAAATGCTTTCCACATTTTAGAATGTCATTGATTTCACAACTCATTCCTATCACCTATTTTTAGGTCTCCAGTTTTCCAGTAAAATTCGATTTAATTCTTTCCCATTAAGGTTTTCTATTATCATCGATCGCTATTAATCAATAAGGGTTTTATTATTTTGTGAATGTCTATTCACAAGACAAAGATAGTGTTTATACAAGATGCTGCATCGTCACTTTTTGTGTCCAAAATCACTTAGATCTTTACTTTGTCGGCGTTTCAGAAAATTAATGGTGGTGTGAGAGTTAGGAAATGAAATAATTGGTTTATTTACGTCACAGCTATTAATTTTAGAATATACATTTAAATTGAGGTTATTCATACTATTGACTATTTCATTCGAGTTCTGAATACGATATTTGTGAGGGGGAAGATTAACACAACAGTTATCTTAGATGTTTTTCAACGTAATCTCTTTTCCCCTCCATGGTCTTTGGATGGAAGTGGTTTACTTCTGACATTTCAAATTACATTCGGAGTTTCCGGCTCTCAGGTGTGTTCGGCGGTTGGGTTTTCTCAAGGTCATAGGTTGCCAGGGCGATCTCAGAAGACAATATCCCGCAATATTTAGGTATACATGTGCATAGGAACAATGTTATCCTATCCAAAAAAAGAAGCCGATCTTTCATCTGTGTCACACGGAAACGTCACACCTTTCAAATCCATGGTATTTTTGTTATAATCACAAAACATGCAACATTTTTGCAATATCACACATTTTTTCCCCTTCAGCACGAGAAATTGTTGAAAGATAAATATTTTATTGACTTACTTACGTATTATACCCTTAACTAATTTCACCGATTCAAAACCTATCACCAAATTCCCCTTCATCGTTTTTATCATCATTTTTATTTTGGAGTACGGTTTGCCATTATTGGTTGCATGTTGCGTTTGGGTGACGGTTTTTGATATGAAGAAATTGATCGAAGGTGTAACGCGTAAGTGCCTTACACATAAAGATTTTTTATGAGCACGCGTATATTATGTTTTTTAATTTAAAAATGAAAATAAAATGTATAATCATAAGAGTTGTAGCAATATTCTGGGTATATTTATACGACTTATAAAATTTTAAAAAAAA